>JASFAT010000282.1:0-310075 GCA_031353405.1 Baronia brevicornis | reverse complement strand
AAATTAATAGTGTGTGTTTTTCTGCTGGATTCATCCAGGATTCATCCAGTGGATTTATTTGGAACTTAAACCAAAAATTTATCGAAAATCGGCCATCAATTCTCCACCCACCAACCACTATACACAATACCAAACGCACATTATCGCTTTTCCATCTTGTAAACGACACGTGTTTCGCCCCAACACGAGGCATCTTCAGGTATAGTAGACTTTAAGTAAGACAACCGAAAAGGTCAGAAAAACACACATTAATTTTCTGTTATTGTTTTGCTTGTCGCGGATCTTAGCTAAGTAAATCTTTTGACTGTCCACATAGTGATCGATTTCCGCAAAGTAGCGTCTGACTCCATTAATAATCATATAGATATATCTTATTGCTGAGCTATCGGTAGTTGACGTCCCTAAATCGTATGGGAAGCAACTACCGGCAGCTATTCGATAGAGCAGGTTTCTAAAGTGTGATATATCACAACCGTTCAGCTCTGGTTCGCCGTTGATCTGTGAAATTTCGTTTGTAGCAATATTTAGTTACCTCATCATTATTCATATGGAAGTAATGCTGATTCTCGTAGACGACTTCGATCGAGACAGCGCCAGCTTATTTTAGATCTATTATAATTTACTTTGAATAAAATTTGTAAACAGCATTAGTAACTTCTTTGTCTGCTTTATATTTATATGATTTTGTTTTTATTTTTCAATTCCTACTGTTAGTTCACATACATACATAAATATCGTAACGCCTGTTTCCCGTAGGGGTAGGCAGAGAACGCAGATCTTCATCCGCTGCGATCCCGGCACACCTTCCTTGCTTCCTCCACACTTATCCATCTTTTCATCCATCCTTCCTCTCACATTCATCTTAGCGAAACGGCTCTCCGTTAATCGCTTTTCGCCCTCGTGTGAATATTTAACAAATTTTAATAAATCTAATTCGTTAAAAATAATAATTTTGAACAAATTAGATTTATTAAAATTCGGGGGAGCCCGATCTTCATCGGTCACGCATCAATCGGCATGGCAGACCATTGATTGGCGGAGAGGAAGGTAAAAGGATAGAGAAGAAAGGAAAGGGCAGGGGGAGGAAAGATTGGTTAAGACAGGATGATAGGGATATGATACTACCGCAAGGCAAGACAAGGAGTGATGCGGTAGTAGCTCAGGAGGCTATCGCGTACCCGTGTACCAATACCATAACTACCGGACAGGTGGCTAGCCAAATATACTCCCTGACCATTCTCACTATATGTATGTATATCTAGACATATTAGCTGAGAAGCCGTCATTGGCTTGGCAAGCTGAAACCCAGTCAATGGAGATCAGCTTCGAGACGGGATGCTCTTTGTTCGCATTGTACAAAAACCATTGTTTCTTCTATTACTTTATCTTTTAAAGTAAAGTCTGTGTTCCATCGAAAACTAACTGGATGTAGTTTGTTTTGAATTAGATCAATAGTAGTAGTTCATGTGAGTTTAAAGCTTTCGAGATCCAATTAATTACTCGGGTCGATGCTTCGCGTAACTTGTTATTAATTTCGCAATAAATGTATATAGAACTCGGGTGATTGCGGCCGCTAAATGTTATCGACTTGTGTTCAATTGGGGTGGTCTATGACGGTTGACATAAGAAACCTGTTACACCTGTTCCTGTTCCAGGGAAACAATATTGCAACCTATTTTAAATAGAATAAATCGTTCCATATCGCTATTAGCTGGACTCAAAGGGTGGCCAATGACGAGGTTCTCCGTCAAGTCAAGCAAAAACGTAAACTTTTGCAGACCGTCAAAGGTAGAAAAGTTGCTTACTTGGGTCATATCATGAGACATGACAGGTACTAGATGCTGCAACTGATCATGATGGGAAAAATCGCGGGCAAAAGACAAGTTGGTGGAAAAAGGAAGTTTCGGCTGCGTAATATCAGGGAGTGGACCGAGGTAGCAAGTGCTCCAGAACTGCTGCACCTCGCGAAGGAGGAGGAAAGTTTTGCTGAATTGGCTGCCAACCTTCGCAAGTCGGAGAGACACTCTTAGAAGAAGAATCATTCCGTAGAATAGCCATGTGAAATGATTTCATAGCCTCGCCCAAACGCGCCACCAAGCCCGATGTTCAGTGCTGCTTTACGCTTTCAGTTTCTGCCAGCCCTGTGCAGATCGTCGCACCATCTGGGGGGAGGGTATCCCACACAACTTTCGACAATGGTCTCTATACCAGAACTCATCTACTTCATCGGTTTTCGGTTCTTTTACAAACATGACCAGCCCATTGCCACTTCATTTAACTTCATCGACCGTCTCATCCCATAAAAATGTAATATACTATACTTTTTATTACAAAATTGAAGTAAATAAGGAACTCTTTTTAATATCATTTAGAAACTTAACGCACTTCTCGTTTCGAACTAAAGTAATAGAATATTCTAGAACCTATAATACGCATTGAGATGTACTCTCTAAACAGTTTGAATTTGTACACACGACTCCAATGTACGTACGTCTCCAGCCGCAAACGTGTGTACGTTAAACTTCGAGACGTCTGTTAGTTGGGTGGTGGTTGTTTAATTGAAATAGTTTGGGAAGTAGTTGAAATCAAAGGCGTTTTGGACGTGAACGGAAATTGGTGTTAATTTATCTGCTCGAGTGACAGAAGAAGTTTTATATTAATGGTAACAGAAGAAATAGGAATGGAACAAAACTTTATTTTTAACACTTTTTTTACAATAGCTAAAATTAAAACCTTAATCGTACTAATATTATAAATGTGAAAGTTTGTGAGTATGGATGTATGTTTGTTACTCTTTCACGAAAAAACTACTGAACGGATTTGGATGTAACTTTACAGTAA
This sequence comes from Baronia brevicornis, assembly GCA_031353405.1. Taxonomy (NCBI): domain Eukaryota; kingdom Metazoa; phylum Arthropoda; class Insecta; order Lepidoptera; family Papilionidae; genus Baronia; species Baronia brevicornis. The sequence goes on along the minus strand of JASFAT010000282.1, from coordinate 307,234 downwards.
TATAGGTTATATATCGGAATAACATATAGGCTACAATTTGTAATGATTTTATGTATTTTTTTTGGTCGTAATATAACGATACATGTCAATTAAGTCGGAAAAATCTGGCCTCTGAGAGCTATCTTGGCGTACGCTGCCTAAACCATTGGAGTTACACAAAGATGACGTACCGTAGGATTGTTTGTCTTGAATAGTTCTAAATAAAAGTCCACGACAGCATATATCTATCTTTTATGTGGAAGCCACTATGACCAAAATTGTGAACCATAAATTAAGTAAAAAAAAATATATTTATTCAAAATGATCTGTCAAGAAACTTACTGCGGTAGACCAAATTTCACGTAAAGCCGCTGGCAAAAGCTAGTAATACTATAATATACAAATAAACAAAACAAAAAGAAAATAATTTTTATCTAACAAGTGTCATAAAATGGTTCTTGCTCAACGTATGCCAGGCGTTCTATTGGAGCACCTGACGCTGGTTTTCAGCAAGAACCAACTTGGTCAGATCTTCGACCACAGTGACGACATTGATACGGATACACACATACACTTATATACACATATAAACACATATATATTCAATAATTGTATAACTTTGTTTTTGGTGTACTATAAAGAATATATCTATCTATCTATATACACATACGTACATTTTAAGTCTAACTATATGTATATATGTATGTAAAAATGAGATCAATTTTTTTTCAAATTTGAACGCAAATTATCATATCTTCAATGGACATTCCATGCCCATCGGTGGGACAGAAAATTGGACGCTAGACTCTAACAATACCTTTTTTAAATATTGGAACGCGCGATGCATTCACACCCTGTAGGTAAAGTGATACCATTTGCACTTAGCACGTTTAACCATTTCTTCTTAACAACCTCTATAAATGGAATTGGCCGGCGTACCTGTTTTATATAAGAAGTAAAAAGCCAGAGTGATATTGAAACAGGTGAAAACAACAAAGATCTACATTGCGATAACTAGATGTGACTCCTCAATTTTTTACATATCACACATGTGACTCATTTCAATGGAACAGCAACCCAAAGCGTGTGTGTGTGCTAAAGTAAAAAGCCAGAGTAATATTGAAACAGGGGAGAACAACAAAGATCTTAAATGCGGTAACTAGATGTGGCTCCACAATTTTTACATATCACAGATGTGACTTACATCTCTCGAACAACAATCCAAATCGTGTGTGCCTCCGAAACGAAAACTTGACACTAGTCACTATGTTGGGCTGCCAAACGTCAATCGCCTGCCCGAAGCGCACTCGGGTCAGCGAACACTGCGTCGCTCCAAAGATACTTTGGATGACTGACCTGACAGTACACCATGTGTGCAGTTTTTGTTTTTGATTCCATCTTATCTCTGCATTAGATCGAAGATCTTTTGGTTGTCATTTTTAAAAAATTAGGTATATTTAAATTTGTCATAGTGAATCTCACGAGCCGCAGGGAGCAGAGCAAGCCCCAGCAGAACCCCGCATGCTGAAGTAAGGCAGTATAGTATCCGGGAGACCCCGATATCCGTGGACGGTCAGCACGCTTGCGACTAAGCTCGCCGCTAGCCACGCATCCATTGGCACAGACCGTGGATTGGCTGAGAGGAAAAGGAGAAGGATAGAGAAGATTGGAAAGGGCAGAGAGGAGAAAAGATGGATTTAGACAGGATGATAGGGATATGATACTACCGCAACGGAAGACAAGGAGTGATACGGTAGTAGCTCGGGAGGCCGAGGTCGGACACCCGTGTACCAATACCATAAGTACCGGAAAGACGCATAAGAAGCAAGCATAGATACTATCTATTTTTTGTATTATATTTGGGTTGACAAAGTGAATATAAAAAACAGTCTCTTCCATTCTATTCTTTACATCCATGTTAACGGACATCTCTTTTAAGCCCCTTTCTTTGAAAGTTTCGCAACAGGGATGAGCAAGGTAGGTTTTGTTGAAGTTGCAGGTTTAAAAAGAAAGCATTCTTGAAGGCATTCTTCAACGTTTCTACGGCGAACATGAAAAGTTTGCTCAGTCATTTAAAAATTAACCTCTTTTGGTCAAATGTTGACAGACTTAAGTGATAAACCGAGATTTAAGGAGTCTTAAGGAAAATTTGTATATAAAAAAGTTATAGAAGAGAGTCCATGACCTTTTTATATACGAGCGGTGGAGTGAAAATCGCGTTTTAGCAACCGTACTATGGGACGTCTCCCGGGTAGGTGACGATCTGAGCAGGTCAGTTTGCAGAAACTAAATCTGTGTAGTCAAAAACTCCTTGATATTGGATATATGGTTTTAATTAATTGGCTTAAAACAATTGCCGACCAATTAACCCAGAGAGACTCCCGCCTACGGAATCAGAATAGAATAGAATAGAAAAAGCTTTATTTATGACACATATTTTTTAATAGCTCAAAATTAAAAGCTTAATAATATTATAACATATCAATAAACAAAACGAAAATAAAAATAATTGTAGTCTAACAAGTGTCATAAAATGCTTCTTGCTCAGCATATGCCGGGCAGTCTATTGGAGCACCTGGCGCTGGTTTTCAGCAAGAACCGACGTCGTCAGATCGCGGACCACAGTGACGACATTGATACGGACACACACATACCTACATCCATATATATACTACTAACTAGTCCACATATATAATATGTCAATGGTCGCAGTTTCGATTTCCGTATTATGATAAATATATGTGTATGGTCTACAGACATAGCCAATCCAAATTGGACAAACGTGATAGGTTAGTGTCCGTTCCTCAAGAAATGGTAAAGCCTGTAAGAACATACTTAAATGTTAGTCCTAATCATAGATGGACACAAAAGTGTAACATAAAATGAAAGCTATACAAATCAATATACTATACAGACTTAAATGTTAGTTTTAATACGGTGCGTGGATTGTACAACACTCTTGTTAAGAATGTCTAAAGCTTTGTTTATTTTCATGTATGTATTTGTGGTACAGTTCACGCACTTTATTATATAATATTAAATAAAATATAATAGAAAGTATTTGATTTTATTTAGGCACGAGAACACATTGTGTTGTTAAAAAAATTATACACAACTAAAGTTTGCGGGGATATTGTTGCATTCAGGCTCGTGTTACGATGTTTGCCTGGGGATACATGTAAGAAATGGCTGTTGAGAAGTGTGACGAATATGCAAACGAAATATGCACAGGTGCTATAAAACTAACTTCTTTAAAGTCATATAAAATCCCGTAACTCCAAGGTGTGTAACAAACAGTTGCATTAGCTCGGAACATTCGACAAAATGATACTCAATTTAAACTAATAAACAGATACAAGAATTTACCACGGGGAGCGCTCCGAAGAATTGTTTGGAATAATTCCTGTCGATGAATTCCATTACCGTACAATACACCACAAAGAAAATTGTTATTCTTACTATAGATATTACGATGACACCGAATATATACGAGGAAGCTATAAAGTCGTACCAATAACTGATAAAATTCCTGAAAACCACCTTCGTTGGTATGATAATACCAAAAGACGTGAAGATGACCACGTGGTACGAATGGCGTTGAACCTACCCGAGAAGAAAAGAGGTAGACGCCGCACGCCATCGACCTGGTGGTCATAAATAAAAAGGGACTCCAGGAAGGCCCAATTGCATGAAAAGACAACCCAAGAAATATTAGCTTGGTGCAAAAAAGTGAGGAGGCCCGACCCCAAATAACGGAAACAGGGACGGAAGAAGCAGAAGAAGATATGGATACATCACTTTTCTAGAACCTTCAGCATTATTTCAAACCGATATTCATTAGAACTTTCAAAAATCGAGACCAAATTTTTCAATAGGTTCGAACGCTTCTTGTGTTGTAAATATCCATGGATGCCCACGCCACGCCTGCGTACCCAAACTGTTCGCTGTAGGGAAAGCATGGTGAAGTGGGGTTTTTCAACCACAAGCCCCATGTTTGCTTGTAGGAGAGCCACGCAAACAATGGCACATCTAACATATTGCTCTCTTTACAGCAACTGACCTTAAGAAGGCAACAGACGTTCCGATCTGACAACATCTGATGACGATGACACAAAGAAAAAGACTTGTTCATTCTTTATGGGATAGGAAGGCAAACGAGCAAGCTTGTCGCCTGATAGAAAGCAATCAACGCCGCCCATAGACATCTGCGATACCACGGATCAATCACGGAAGCATTGCCAACCATTAAAGTATGTAGGCTTGTTTTTTGCGGTGTCAATGACGTATTGGTTCGGAAATACGACTGAAAGAAGCTGGTTCCACGGTGGTGAGTGGAAAGAAGTTTTAGTAGTTAGAGGAAGTGTACTAGATCGCCACTCATTCAGTTGCTGAGAATGAAACTTCATATATATTCTATATATATATTGACGCCTAGCCCCCAGGGGTTGGCAGAGACCACAGAGTTCCATCCGCATTCATCGCAGCGAAACGGCTCTCCATTGGTCGCTTCTCGCCCTCGTGAGAATCAGGACGTGATGGGTGGCGAACCAAGTCGCCGTCATTTTTCAACAAATTAGATATATTAATTCGTGTTAGTGAATCCCACGAACCGCAAGGGAGGATGGAGGTCAGCCCCAGCAGAGCCCTGCATACTGAGGTAAGGCAGTACCCGGGGAGCCTGAGACCGGGACGGTCGGCACGCTTGCGACTTGTGAAACTTCATTTGTCTGTTTAATAAAAAATAACATTGTAACAGACAATTTGTATTAGTTCATTGTAATGGGAGTCCATAATACGATAGGACGGGAGCACATAAGACGATATAAAGAAACAAATCAGCGCGAAGACCTGACTAATAATGAAAACAACATAGTAAATTTCACCAAATGTTGCGTGCGTGGTGGCAGAGAATAAAGATATATGTCCGTATAAAGTCCACACCATAAAGGGCTCGTGTCATGCTAGTTTAGCCTCTAACTCCACTAGATACGGTGTACAATTCCGTAAATTTATCACTCGTATTGTGGTTGCTTTTAAGGCTCCAACAGACGTGAATATATTCTTCTGTATTGTACCATACAAATAATAACAATTTATAAGATTTGTGTAAAACTACATGTGGTACAATCTACTGCATTATTCACACGTTAAGAGGCCTTCTAAAAATAAAACTAAATATCTCTCAAAGGTCGGCAACTCTTCTACAACGCCTCTGGTGTTGTTGATTTCTTTGGTTGGCTTTGATAGCTTTCCATTAGGCAACATTGGGGTTGTCTTTTCATGCAATTGGGCTTTCCTGAGGTCTTTTTTCATTTTTGACCACCGTCAAATATCGATCGAGGTCGATGGAGGGCGTCCTCTATCTCTTTTCTTCGCCGGGAGGTATAACGCAATTCGAATCATGTGGTCATCCTCACATCTTTTGAGATAACCATACCAACGTAGGCGGTTTTTTAGAGGTTTTATCAGTTATTGGTAAGACTTTAAAGATTCCTCGTATATATTAGGTATATCAGGCCTCTTTGTTTTCTTTCCGGTTCCAAAAAACATAATGTATTTCAATTACAATTACACATAAGTCATTAAACATAAATTCTTTAGCTTAATGTCTATAAAGCTCTGGAATGACAGTTATCTTGACACCAAAATGAGGATTTTGGTGTCAAGAGGACTGTCATTCCAGAGCTTTATAGAAATTAAGGTAAAGAATATATGTTTAATGACTTATGTGTAACAGTAATTGAAATACATTATGTTTGAGGAAACAGATTCTTGTTTAAACTCAAAGTCCAACAATTTTAAAGATCTGTTTATAAGTTTAAGAGTATTTGCTGCAAAATGAATATTTCTTTTTAAGAGAAAGAGACAGGACGATGCCTAAAAAAGACTATATGGACAGTCAAAAGTTTTACTTAGCTAAGATCCGCGACAAGCAAAACAATAAATGAAAATTAATAATGTGTGTTTTTCCGTTGGGTTTAGTGGATTTATTTGGAACTTAAACCAAAAATTTACTGAAAATCGGCCATCAACTCTCCACCCACCAACCACTATACACAACACCAAAGACACGTTATCACTTTTCCATTTTGTAAACGACACGTGTTTCGCCCCAACACGAGGCATCTTCAGGCATAGTAGACTATACGGAAGACAACCGAAAAGTGACTTTTCGGTTGTCTTTCGTAGAGTCTACTATGCATTTCCTATGCTATAGATTTCCGCAAAGTAACGCCTGACTCCATTAATAATCCTAAAAAGGACTACACATTGCTGGAACATTTTGGAATTTTGGAACGCTAGTAGAAAGAAATTTCGATCGTTTTACCTATATAAAAGGGCGACGGTACGTCGAAAAGAGTTTTAAAATTTAAAGTAGAAGAGATAGTAGAAGAGAAGAAGTGGAATTAAAGTGAAGAGAAGTGAAACTAGTGGCCGATTTCATTTTTCCGATCCCCGAACCCCAGGTCGTAACAATATCTTCTAGATTGAAACGAAAATTACTTATTATAAAAAGTTTGTATACTAACAGTTTTTGATCAGAAAAATATTGCTACGTTAATTCTAAAATGGAGATTTAATATAAGTTTGCAGATGTTTATTTATTAAAATACGCTAAGAAAGTACCTTTTACTACATTTTAGGCTTGGATCGTTTTAATTTTAATAAAGCCCCATATTTTCTACAACAGCTCTGGGGTCTTATAAATTTTATTAGTAAGATTTAGGCATTTCAATTTTATTTTCAGATATATAAAGAATAAGTGAATGAGAATAAGTTTACAGCATTAATCTCAGAGACCTTATTTATTTATTTACTTATTTAGCCTTTCCTAATTTTATTTACTTACTTATACTCTCCCGTAGGGGTAGGCAGAGACCACAGATCTCCATCTGCTACGATATCGGCATATTTCTCTTGCTTCCTCCACACTCATTATTCTCCTCATGAGGAGCATTCTTGTACAAAAGCGGATTAATGCACGAAGGCATTCTCTACCAGTCAAACTGCATTGATGAAATAAAATTTAGTAGTAGGTACCAAAAACAATAATAATAATCATCATCATCATCAAAACTGCGGCAATCCACTGCTATACATAGGCCCCCCCCAAGAATCGCCACCTAGCCCGATCTTCACGCATCCAGTTTCTGCCAGCTGCCCTGCGCCTTGATTACAATTTATTAGTAAAGAACATCAGTGTTGCTAGCAACAGGTACAACTTAACGGCGATTTTCTATGACGGTACTTCCCCAGTCAAGCTGAACTTTTCGGTTGTCCTCCGTAGAGTCTACTATACCTGAAGATGCCTCGTGTTGGGGCGAAACACGTGTCGTTTACAAGCTGGAAAAATGGTAGTGTGTGTTTGGTGTTATGTATAGTGGTTGGTGGGTGGAGAGTTGCTAGCGGTTTTTCGGTAAGTTTTTGGTTTAAGTTCCAAATAAATCCACTTCATCCAGCAAGAAAAACACACATTATTAATTTTCTGTTATTGTTTTGCTTGTCGCGGATCTTAGTTAAGTAAAACTTGACTGTCCATATAGTGATGGATTTCCGCAAAGTAGGCGTTACTTTAGGACTCCATTCATCATCTTATATTTACGTTTTTTTATGATATAAGAGATATTACAAAACCCTAAAGTACATTTTTATAAATCTAAATATCATTTTATTAAGTAAATAAAAATCATTTTGTAGCGGTTCAAGATGTTTCAGAACCTTAAATGGTAGTTTGAAGCTATTTTCACAGTCAGCGGCTGATATCTTTCCTAAAAGCGACGTAACATAAAAGATAATATATTCCCGGGAACATTATCAAAATGTTTTGCACCAAAATAACTATAAACTGTCTCGCATTGCATCAAAACGAGTAAGATTAATGTCGCCGTAGATACGCGTCGTGTGTGCGGGGATTCCCCCGGGGGCGTCCCGCGCTCGTGGAATCTCGCTTCGAGCACAAAGCGACCGAGTGTCAAATTGTTGACAACGTCTTAAGACCTATGGCATACAGAGCATTATGTAAGAAGATATTTACAATCTTCTCTTCTGAACTATGCTTCAGTATTTACCCATTCTGCATTTGTATTTATAATGTATGTACTGGAGTAAAAGAAGGTATCGTGACAAAAGATGCGAAAGAGACGCTTAGATGGTTTTGGCACATAGAGAGGATGGAAGAAAGAAGAGTGATAAAAAAATAACATTGCGGATGTAGAGGGAACGGTAGGGAAATACCAAGGAGAAAATAACTTGGCCAATTTGCCAAATTCTTAAGAAAGGCCAGGTCAAAAGTACCCTTAACCGGCGAGCTTGTAGCAAGAGAGTGATAAGTGAAATCGTAGCAGATGGAGATCTGTGGTTTTTGCCTACCCCTACAGGAAACAGGCGTGACGATATGTATGTACGTAGACTTATTAAAAAAGAAATATTTTCTCAGTGCATCTTTATACACCGTGACTTTTTAATTCCCCGAGAAAACAAAAATACGCGTTTGTAAAAATATGTATGTCAGTAAGTAACATTCAAATATTATAGCGTTCATACAAAAATATTGTTTTATGGGACTTCAAAGAAATCCTGTAAATATTACGCGACCAAATTAGGTTAGTTTGGGTGCAGTTCATATTGGAATGATAATGATGTCTTTTTGAATTAGCAAGATTTTTTGTTGTATAATTTTTGATGTATATTAAGGACATTTTTAATAATTATTTCATAAAAATAAAAATTTTTGTTTTTCGCCAAATTTAATGTATATCGATAACTGAATATATTACTTAATTTTCTCGGGTAATTATTAAGTCAGTGTATTTTTTGTTACATTCATTTTAAGAATTTTAAAATATACTATCATAAATAAAAAAAAGGCTTTCATAAACTACGCTGACTTGTTATAAAAATGGCTTTTCTTTGAAGTTATATATCGTAGTAACATTTCGGGGAAAATCAGATTGTTCCAACGGATTTTGGGAGCTCGCGAAAAACTTGTATATTCACGTGTCGACATCATACGGTTCTTATTTAGAGCATTCGATAAATATATGATGAAGTGAAGGCAGATTCTGCGTCAGAAGATGAAATGAATCCAAAACACGAGAGTGTTTTTATCAAAAAAAATGATAAAAGACACGTGTCATGCAGTAAGTTATTCCATTTGAGTTTACATACGGAATGAGGCATGCTCCACGCATTGAATTATAATACAATATTTATTTATTAATACTGTGAAACACAAAATATATAATACATAAGACAATTATGTATCAGTCAACCGCCAGGCTCCTCTTTGTACACTCCTGGCGAAGTGATCATAGTCATGGATCGCCTTAAAGGTGGTGGTAGCACCTTCAGCGAGATTTTTTCATCTCTTCCAATACGTGATACTGCATATACAGTTGGTAAAGGAACGCAAAATATATAAATTTTAAAGTTACGCCTTCAATATTCTGTTACGAGAACCAATGTATTGGAAAACGAATTATACATTATAAATTGTTGGTACCTCTCTTTTGTATAGATTCATATATACGAAACTCATAAAGTCGTATATACTAACTCATAGTCATATATACAAACTCATACAGTCATATATACAAACTCATACAGTCATATACAAACTCATAAAGTCATATATACAACCTCATAGAGTCGTATATACAAACTCCTTCTCCTCAGTCGTACACTCTTGGCAAAGTATTCGTGGTCATAGATCGTCTGATAAAGTGGTAGTGATTTGAGCGAGGCTCCTCCATCTTTTTCTATCTGTGGCACTGTATGTACAGTCGGTAATGGAACACCTTTAGGCAAAACAGGGGAAAATAATACAATTGCTTTGCCGGCATTTCACACAAACGCTTGTCTCTTAATACCTCAATGTCGTAATACTTTGAGAACATCGCAGGTGGTAGATTGTACCACAATTTTTTTACAATGCAGGCGAACGAGCATACGGGGCACCTGGTCGGAAGATAGATACCCGCAACGTGTCAAATGCGTTCCCGGTGTTTTGTGAACACACACGCTCGTCTCTTGAATGTCCCTATGTCTATGTATATACGTTATAGGAAATTGCAACCATATTGCACGGTGGTGATGTTTTCAAGGTGGTATTGGGCGAATAAATAATTTCTCAGATCATTTGCCATAGTAAATAAATGGATGTCTAAGCCGTCAACAATATTAAAATGAGAAATCGCAAAAGAAAATAATATGTAAAGTTAAGAATCCAGCAGTTTCAACGGATCTTCCATAAGAAGTGGAACAATGATAAATAGTCTAAGATTTTAGACGCTAATAGAGTTCCAGCGTTGATAAATGAGTGCGGAGATTTCACTTCGGATGGATGCGCCAGAAAAACAAATGAAAGTAGCGATCGGAGTTACTCCGTTCCCTATTCTGGAGCAAGACATTGTCTAGTGCGGTGTCAGGGGGACCTTCTGGGAAATCTGGAAGAGACAACTTAATGCATCCGAGCCAGCGGTTCGCATTGCGTTGTAGAATTTAACTCTTAAGACACGGGCGGACGTTTTGTATTAAAAATTCCTGTTTGCGAATACGTTTTGAAACAAAGCTTTATTGCTTTTGCATACTAACGGGTTTAAAATAGCGCTTTTGTATACTAATGGGTTTCAAATAGCGCTTTTGTATACTAATGGGTGTAAAATAGCGCTTTTGTATACTAATGGATTTAAAATAGTGCTTTTACAGTTTTTTTAATACCTACTATTAGGTCACACTCCCTATTTATATGTATTATATATTTATATATCTTGTTCAAATTTTCAATCGTCATTAAATTATTTTTTATTCATTGACTCGAATTCAAATATATTTTATTTAACTTGTAATGGATGATACTTGATGTTAGTTTAAACTCTTCAAATATTAATCCATTAATTAAATTTATTCATTATTAATCAATTTTAATTTTACATGGGAGAAAAAAAATTTCTTATGTAAGATATTTAGCATTTAGACATAAAAGTAGGCATTTTAATTTCTTTTTATATTATTTGTTAATTTATAGCTTTTATATTATGTATTCTGACCAATTAAAAAAATTTAAACTTGAGTGCATTTATCAAAAAGTTTTTTTATTAAAAATTGAATATCTGAACAATATATATATATATATATATATATATATATATATATATATATATATATATATATATATATATATATATATATATATATATATATATATATATATATATATATATATATATATATATATATATATATATATATATATAGGGAGAGTGTGAATTAATAGTAGAAATCGAAGATAAAGAAAAATATCCATGTAATATTTTAAAATCATAACAAATATGGTGGATAAAATTCGAAATACATTTTTACTTTACGGGCGAATTACATACCGTTTTGCCTACAATCATAACATCTCGCCTTGATAGCAAATCGTAAATTTGACTCTTCTGGGTCCCATCGTTTATTTCATAACATTTCGAGCTTCATCTCTCGACTCGTCTCTGGGGAATCTGAAGGGACTTGAAAAGACAGCCAACCAAGACGTTAAAATATTATTGATATAGATAGCTATTAGAAACTCGAATCCCACAGAGGCGGCATGAATGAAATCTCTTGTATTGTGTTGTATTCTCCCACGAGGTCCGTTAGATAGTCACCCGTGTTGTAACTGTTAGGTTATTGCTCCTTTGTTTGTATGCTTCATCAAAATAGCTGGCATACAGTTCCGAATGGAGATTGTTCTGAGAAATTAAACTATATTTTATTATGGTAAAGCCACGCTGCAGACGAATACTATGTCAAGAATGGCATATTATTTGTCTGTAGCATGAATAGGCCGATTCGCCCGAAGAAGTATCATAGCTTAGCTATTGCGCTTCGTACGGTGAGCGGACGAGTTCCGAAGGCCCAACAACCCCCTCCTCCCTGTAACCCCTCCCATTCCCACTCCCATAATGACACTTTCCTTAAAGTTCGGCAACGCTTCCGCACTGTCTATGGCGCTGCGGATGTCCATCAGGTGACACGCCTGCTTGTTTGCCTTCCTATCCCATAAAAAATATGAAAAAAGCCGTTTAAAAGCTCCATCACATAGCCATTAATGGCCTACAAATTTCATTAATTATTACATATATAGAGATCTAAATACATAAGTCGCTTATGTTACGTTACAAAGCATTAAATTATTAATAAACTATTACATTGTCATTAAAACTATAATTGATTCATCTATCTAACTATCTAATACTCTAAATACTAAAGACTAATAATAAAAAAAGACATATTAAAGACTAATAATCTAAATATCAATTCAATAAAAAAACTCATAAACAAATGGCTATCCAACCTAGCATATAATTCTACAGAATTAATATTAAATAAACATTAGCTTAGTAGGACAAAATAAATAAAATAAATTCAGACACAGACACATGTAAAAAAATGGTTTGTATAACTTAATAAAGTTTTTTTTTTTAAATTTTAAATTTGCATAGTTATATTAAGTATAACAAGAAAATAATATATGTAACTCATAAATATGTCACAGAAGGGAACCGTCTGCCGTAGTACAGGGTTCGCCCTAGTTCAGCAGACGGGGAAACAAAAATTGTAAACTTATCAATGAACAATAAATATATATTATTATATTATATTATTATTATTATTACATATATTTGATCCAACTTTTAAAGCAAAAAAGTCCTTGGTATTATAAATACATACATACATACATATCATCACGCCTGTCTCCCGTAGGGGTGGGCAGAGACCACAGATCTCCATCTGCTACGATCTCGGCATACTTCCCTTGCTTCCTCAACACTCATTATTCTCCTCATGCAAACCCGCCGGTTAAGGGTAATAAATATTGCCATCTATTAGCCATTCATATAGTCTTTTTTTAAATAATCTTGTTTCCAATTGTTTTAATGCATGAGGTATATTGTTGTAGACGCGTACAGTATAAAAATACGATTGTTATTTAAAAAATTAAAAGCATAAATAATCTCTGCACCAGCAAAATAAATATTTTCGCTCGATGTGTTTAATGTTTTCGACGAATTTCCTCCATCGTGTTTACCTCGCGTGTTACGAAATCGCGATTTTTGCGTTATCAAACAAGCGTTTTAACCGTCCTCAACTGCGACTAAATAAGGAACAGGAATCTTTTTTTTTTCACTCCCAAAGGCGACGCGACCGCCAAGATAAACCTAATGTTCCTGAGTGCCCCCCCGCCAAATCCCTCGGGGCGGGGGACCCCCCCGAATTGTACAATCATAGCTTTACTTAGCGGAGTGTGACTCGGCGGATCTTTGAAAGGAATTATGGTTGCTCTTCCCTCTTTAATTTTTACTCGCCTAAATCGAGTGTTTCTCGGATTATGTTGATTTGTAGACGTTTTTGTGGAAGTACTTACACCCATTTGTTTTTTTTTTCTTCTTATAGGATGAGAGAAGCGAATGAAAAGCATATGTCCTGTTGCTAAGTAACCATCGGACACCCGAAAATGTGATGTGTGTGAAACGTAATAGATAAATCATTTCATGCAGTGATTTTTTTTTATGGCATAGGAAGGCAAACGAGCAGGCGTGTCACCTGATGAAAAGCAACCAACGCCGCCCATAGACATCCGCAACGCCATAGGCAGTGCGGAAGCGTTGCCGACCTTAAAGAAAAGTGAAATTATGGGAGTGGGAGTGGGAAGGGGAGGGTGTTGGGCCTCCGGAACTCAGACCGCTCACCGTACGAAACGCGGTAGCTAAGCTACCACTCAGACGCCGGTTTTCTGCGGGAGTGTGGTACTTCCCCGGGCGAACCGGCCCATTCATGCTACAGACAAATAAAATCCCATTCTTGACAAATTATTCGTCTGCAGCGTGGCTTTACCACTAGTAAAGTTCATAGTTAAAAAAACATAACATAAAAAAATAACAAGTAATTTGATTGTAAGCTTCCATCGTTGTTGCAAACATTTGCAGTACGAATTTTTAACATTATATAAAAATATTATTCATTATTATATTATGTTAAAATGTAGCCATGCTGTGCGCAAATTTAAAGAGTTATAGTCCGGGCGTTGTTAAGTTTTTATTATATGGTATTCTTTAAGACTGTATCTTGTTTTTGTGCCTTATAAATATATATAAATAAGAAGTAAATTATGTTGAAAATAATAATAATACGGTTTATTTAAAATTAGAACTTTAGTTATGAAAACGGGCGTGAATTAAGTACATTTAAAATAAAAGTCAGCGGTCGAGGCAAGAGCAACCGAAGAGAAATAAATAAAAAGTAAATTATGTTGAAAATAATAATAATACGGTATATTTAAAATTAGAACTTTAGTTATGAAAACGGGCGTGAATTAAGTACATTTAAAATAAAAGTCAGCGGTCGAGGCAAGAGCAACCGAAGAGAAATAAATAAAAAGTAAATTATGTTGAAAATCATAATAATACGGTATATTTAAAACTACAACTTTAGTTATGAAAACGGGCGTGAATTAAGTACATTTAAAATAAAAGTCAGCGGTCGAGGCAAGAGCAATCGAGAAATAAATAAAAAGTAAATTATGTTAAAAATAACAATAATACGGTATATTTAAAATTACAACTTAGTTACAAAAACGGGCGTGAATTAAGTACATTTAAAATAGAAGTCAGCGGTCGACACGAGAGCAATCGATGTACAAACAACTCACAGTGGCGTTTGAGGGCAAAGTTTCCGCAAAGGAACTCTATCTGGGGGGGGAGGACCAGGCAAAATTTGCACATCTTTAATTTTCCACTCACAACGCTCGTTCAAAGTAATTTATTTTTGTGTAAAACTTAAAAAGAACATTGAAAGTGCGAAAAATGCATATTTAAAAAAGGGGGTAATGCTTCTTAACATTTCTAGATTTTCTTTTATGTGATAAGAGGGCAAACGAGCAAGCATGTCGCCTTATGGAAAGCATTCAACGCCTCCCATATAGTCATGGACAACACCATAAAATAATAAATTACGGAAGCATTAGCAACCGGCCTTTAAGGTATGCGTAGACGTGTTTAAATGATTCTTTGTCTGGAAACGCTTTTGTCTCTAGTGTAGTGGATATCTATAGGCGGCGTTGATTGAACTTCATCAGACGAAAAGCTTGCTCGTTTGTCTTCCTATCCCATAACAAATAAAGCATATTTAAACTACCTTTCAACGCTTTTGATAAGGAAATGTTTCATGTCCGTATTGGAAAACGTAGTGTGGGACGTCCCCCGGCTATATGGTGTGATGATCCGCGCAGGGCGGCTGGTAGAGACTGGATGCGTGAAGCTGAAGATTGGGTTAGGTGGTGCTTTTTGGGTCCCCCTCTTTGGGCCTACGTCCAGCAGTGAACTGCCGCAGGCTACTAGGATATTAGGCTAACGGAGAGCCGTTTCGCTACGATGAATTTGAGAGGAAGAATGAATAAAAACGAAAGATAAGTGTGGAGGAAGCAAGGAAGGTGTGCGGGGATCGTAGCAGATGGAGATCTGTGGTCTCTGCCTACCTCTACGGGAGACAGACGTGACGTTATGTATGTATGTATGTACATACAAAAAAATATATACATATATATAGGAATTAAAATAGAGCATTACATTTTTACATTTCTAAGATAATTGTACACTTAATAACATACTTACGGCTCTTGCCGAGGTTTATTTTCACAAACAGAAAATAATAAATGTCCACGTAATCACCGCAGACTTTGCGGTGACATAAAAGAAAAGCACCTTACAAATTAAGGAACATTTTCATTTCTTGACGTCCATTAAAAATTGGATTTACTCTGGTTAATGTTGAGAAGGAACGCAAGAAGGAATATTTTAATTCTTTGTCATTTTTTTTTTCGACTCGCCCGTAATATGAAATATCACATTTGGCTTATTGTCGGGCGGGATTACTTTTGTTGAAATTATACGTCCCTTCCTATTCGAAATTTAATTATAAGACGTATCGTGAAATGCAAAAGATTTCAACTCGCTATAATGGCACGTTTCATATCTCAAATTACATTATTGACGGTTGTTTATACACAAAAATATGTGTTATAAATAATTAAGGGTGAATATTTCTTCGTCTTCGGATACAAGTCAACTCGATATAAAAAGGATATATAGAGAGATATGAGTGAACACGATATAAAAAGGATATATAGAGTGATATAAGTCAACTCGATATAAAAAGGATATATAGAGAGATATGAGTCAACACGATATAAAAAGGATATATAGAGAGATATGTGTCAACTCGATATAAAAAGGATATATAGAGAGATATGAGTCAACACAATATAAAAAGGATGTATAGAGAGGTATGTGTCAACTCGATATAAAAAGGATATATAGAGAGATATGAGTCAACACGATATAAAAAGGATATATAGAGAGATATGAGTCAACTCGATATAAAAATGATATATAGAGTGATATGAGTCAACTCGATATAACAAGGATATATAGAGAGATATGAGTCATCTCGATATAAAAAGGATATAGAGAGATATGAGTCAACTCGATATAAAAAGGATATTTAGAGAGGATGGATAAAAGACGATTGGTAAAAGAAATTTATATTACTAATGTGGATGGAATGGTCGGCAGGAGAAGACCAAGGAGAAAAAACCTTGGTCGAATTGCCAAAGTTGTTGAGAAAGACCAGGTCAAAAGTAGGCAAGTTTTTATGAGGACAGTGTAGATGAAGAAGTGTGCAAAGAAAGTATGCCGAGATCGTAGCAGATGAAGATTTTTTGTCTCTGCCTGCCCTACGGGAAACAGGGGTGATATGTATGTACGTATGCAATATAAAAATGAATTTACACTTATAGAGAAACTTTGATTTGGTGAATGTTGTGAGGAATTGTTCAACATTGTGTGTACTAAACACATAGTTTCACTAGCGGACTACCTGTAATAAAATAGTAGTTAGCTGTAGCAGACTACCTAAAATAAAATGTCTGTGTGTGTGTTTCGCAACCTAATATATATTATGGGATAAGAAGGCAAACGAGCAGGCGTGTCACTGGATCAAAGGCAATCAGTTACGACCATACACATCTGCATTGCCGTAGGCATTGCAGAAGCATGTCATCCTTTGAGAAATGTGTAGGCTTGTTTAATTATGAATAACCCTTTGTACTACATCGGTTAGTCTCACTCACCACGCCATTCCCTGCATCAACTCCGGCGGTGATTTTTACTTACCAGCATAATTTACATTAATTTGAACTCTCTCTCTCTCAGTTTCTCTTAACCGTTATGCTTTTTTTAGGAAATAGGAAGGCAAACGAGCAGGTGTTTCACCTGATGGAAAGCAATCAATGTCGCCTATACATATCCGCAACGCCTTAGGCAGTGCGGATTCGTTGCCGACCTTTAAGGAAAGTGTCATTATGGGAGTGGGTGGGGAAGAGGGGGAGAGGTGTAGTGGGAGGGGGGGTTGGGCCTCCGGAACTCAGGCCGCTCACCGTACGAAGCGTAGCTAAGCTACCGACAAGCAATCAAAAACAGCGACAAACAATTGCTTATCGCGGATCTTAGCTAAGTATAAGTTCTGTCTACATAGTAATGGATTTCCGCAAATTAACGCCTGACTCCGTTTATCAGCTAAAACTTTTATAAATAACTGTACACTTATGCAGTCAATAACGGACGTACGTACAGTAAAAATATATACAAGTTCATTGATCATGGCAGTTAATCTATATAACATTTGTTTAATTCATATATGTGTGTGTGTGTGTGTGTGTAGTGTGTAGCGTGTGCATATGTGAGAGGTAAGAATGTATATTTAATAATAATTATAATGTAAGAGAATTTTTAATACGTTTAAAACGTATTTTTGTTAAACGCGGCTTTAGTGGTGTGAAATAAATCTAGGGCTTTAAATAACTTATTGTAGGATTAATGTGTGTAAAATCATTGTTTTTTTTTTTATTCATTTATTTTCAAGTCAACTTTAATTAGAATGTTTTAACTTGTATTTAGTTACGAGTTTATAGAATTTTTGAAAACTATGAGTTATGCTTAAAATTAGTTTGGCACAAAAGACTGTCTGTTTTTCTTTCCTTTTGTTTAAGATTAAATTAGTACTGTTAAAAAATTATTTATAAATTTCTTTAATATAAATATATATATATATATATATATATATATATATATATATATATATATATATATATATATATATATATATATATATATATATATATATATATATATACATATAGGGGATAGGCGTGAATATAGATATTTTTTTTATATATTCACGCCTATCCCCCGCAGGGGTTGGCAGACACCACAGAGCTCCATCCGCTGCCATTCATCGCAGCGAAATGGCTCGTCATTGGTCGCTTTTCGCCCTCGTGATCATCAGGACGTGACGGGTGGCGAACCACGTCGCCGTCATTTTTCGACAAATTAGGTATATTAAATTCGTCTTAGTGAATCCCACGAGCCGCAAGGGAGGATGGAGGAGAAGGGTCAGCCCCAGCAGAGCCCTGCATGCTGAGGTAAGGCACCATAGTCCCTGGGGGCGCCCGACCCCGGGACGATCGGCACGCTTGTGACTAGGCTCGCCCCTAGCCACGCATCCATTGGCACGGCAGACCGTGGATTGGCGGAGAGGAATGGAAAGGATAGAGAAGAAAGGGAGGGGCAGGAAAGGAAATGCGGATAAGGGGGGTTACCAGACGCGGAATAAACATTTATAAATCCATATAAATATTTATTCCGATGCGGGAATCGAAGCCGCGACCATTGACTCCGCGGGCAGAGGGCTCCGCCTCTGAGCCAATCGGTCGTAATAAAGATATTAAATACAAAATATCATTGTTGGTATTCCTTTTTTAAACAGAAAATGTTTTAAGAC
Source organism: Baronia brevicornis (assembly GCA_031353405.1). Taxonomy (NCBI): domain Eukaryota; kingdom Metazoa; phylum Arthropoda; class Insecta; order Lepidoptera; family Papilionidae; genus Baronia; species Baronia brevicornis. The sequence goes on along the minus strand of JASFAT010000282.1, from coordinate 288,376 downwards.
TTTTGTAGGATACAAATTTCATTTATATGGATCAAATACGCTCAAGCACGTTCCAGATGTACACTTCTGTATACATCGAGCGAAAACAAAGCACTAATGTGAATATAACCGGTAAAATAGGCGTGGAATTGTAAAGTCGAAGAAAAAGGCAAGCCGTGTACCGTACTCCGTGCAAAAGCTTCGAGCACGGCACACATATGCTATAAGTAATGGGAGACAGTCTCATTCAAGACAAAAGTCCCGCTGTAAACTATGTAGATGGGAATTTTAAAAGTTGCCGTAATATATACCGAATGTGAACTCAGCTTTGGCTGTGATACAGTCTGCAAAACAATAAATGCATGCTCAATGATTATTTTTTTTTATATATATATATTTACGCCTATCCCCGGCAGGGGTTGGCAGAGACCATAGAGCTCCATCCGCTACCATTCATCGTAGCGAAACGGCTTTCCATTAGTCGCTTTTCACTCTCGTGAGAAACAGGACGCGACGGGTGGCGAACCAAGTCGCCGTCATTTTCAACAAATTAGGTTAATTAAATTTGTCTTAGTGAATCCCACGAGCCTCAAGGGAGGAGATCAGCCCGAGCAGAGCTGTGCATGCTGAGATAAGGCACCATAGTATACGGGGGAGCCCCATCCCGGGACGGTCGGCACGCTTGCGACTAAGGTCGCCCTTAGCCACGCATCCATTGGCACGGCAGACCGTGGATGGGTGGAGAGGAAGGGAAAGGATAGAGAAGAAAGAATAGGGCAGGAAATGCGAATTGGGGGGGGGGTTACTAGGCTCGGAATAAATAATATTTATAATACTGTGGCTAGATTCAGAGTGTGCCCGATCTGGCGATCAACATAAAAACGAAATAATTTTTATAATATATATATATATATATATATATATATATATATATATATATATATATATATATATATATATATATATATATATATATATATACTTGGTCGTACAGTAAAAGCCATATATATACCTAAGTGAAAATAGTTACAATGCGAAACAAATTCAAGTAGCCATTCGTAAAAATAATAGTTGGCAATCTAATAAGTGTGTTACGAACACAGATGAATCGAGTGTACTTAGCACAGAGATATACGTACATATCATCAGAAACAGAATGTGTTCACGCCCTTCAGGTGTTATGCAAAACTGTTGTGGCACGCAAAAAAAATGAGCACAAGACATCTATTACTGGAACAGACGTGCGTCTGCGGGGAAACGTCAAAAAAATTACATAAACGCGAATTTTTTTTCTACATATCACAAAATTCTACGACAGGGTTATTCTTTACAGAGAATAAAAAGAAAATAGACGGTTACAGCGGCCATATTTTATATCTTTATTGTCGCGGAACGCATTTATGTAATGATACTGGGGGTACAATTTGAAATTTGCTGTGGGGATATTAAACATAAGGTAGGACTTTTTTATAGAAACAATACGCAACTAGTGAGCGAGTTACTTGAGTTACGTTGGAGCAAACGAGTGCTGGAGTGGAGACCGCGTCTCGGTAAACGTAGTGTGGGACGCCCCCCGGCTAGATGGTGCGACGATCTGCGCAGGGCGGCTGGCAGAAACTGGATGCGTGTAGCTGAGGATCGGGCTAGGTGGCGCTACATGGGGGAGGCCTATGTCCAGCAGTGGACTGCCGCAGACTGCTGATTAAGTTACTTGAGGATAAATAACCAAAGCCGCTAATCAACATCTGTTGTACTGTAAGCACTACCTGCGTCCTTTCCTTTTGTATATCTTTGTATGGGGTGCTGCATTTGGTGTCGAATTGTCCTCTTCTTTCGCTTCTTGATCGCTAGGCCTTCCGACGAAGTGAGGCTCTTTATTTTATTTTTATGGAATAGGAAGGCAAACGAGCAGGCGTGTCACCTGATGGAAAGCAATCAACGCTGCCCATAGACAACAGCGACACCGCAGGAGTCACGTAAGCGATGCCGGCCTTTTATGTATGTATAGGCTCGTTTTTTGAAGGTGCCAATGTCGCATCGGGTCGGAAAGACCGCTGAAAGTAGCTGGTTCATAGAATGGTGGTGCGTCAAAAGAAGTTTCGTTGAAAGAAGTTTACTCATAAAGCAAGAAATTTCAATACAGAAAAAGTCTATTAATGGAGTCAAGCGTTAATTTGCGAAAATCCATCACCATATGAACAGTCAAAAGTTTTACTTATCTAAGATCCGCGACAAGCAAAAAAATAACAGAAAACTAATAATGTGTGTTTTTCCGTTGGGTTAAGTGGATTTATTTGGAACTTAAACCAAAAGACAAACGAAAGACAACCGAAAAGTCTTCCGTAGAGTCTACTATACCTGAAGATGCCTCGTGTTGGGGCGATACACGTGTCGTTTACAAGATGGAAAAGTGATAATGTGTGTTTGGTGTTGTTCATAGTGGTAGGTGGATGAAGAATTGATGGCCGATTTTCGGTAAGTTTTTAGTTGAAGTTCCAAATAAATCCACTTAACCCAACGGGAAAACACACATTATTAGTTTTGTGTTATTGTTTTGCTTGTCGCGGATCTTAGCTAAGTAAAACTTTTGACTGTCCATACAGAAAAAGTCCTTAGAATCCTTCACCGATATTCACTCAAGAGCAATTTGAAAAGGAAATCAATAAAACCATTACTTGTTTGTACTGTAGGGTGGATAATTATCACCCGGTCGCGTTATTATAAAAAATAAATCTTGGCCCCGTCGGTTATTAAAATGTGAAACGCGGCCCTATTTTCAGAGCAATTATCGTGGTTTTGCAAATTTTCCGGTACAGTTTCACAGAGCGCCGGTTACTTCCTGTAATTTAGTGAACCTTCGCGTGGTTGGACGAATTGAGTGGATAATTAAAATCGTTATTTAAACCCCTGCAATATTTATTTCAATATTATGATCAATTTTTTTAGTAACTTATTTAATATTCAACGAATACGGTACTAGAATACTGTAAGGCATTTTCTATTATATATACAAATATCAAGCTTAAAGTCGTTCAGAGGGCTATGGAGAGAGCTATGCTCGGGGTTTCTCTGGTGGACAGAATTCGAAATGAAGAAATTCGCCGGAGAACGAGAGTCACCAACATAGCTCTTCAAGTTAGCAGACTGAAGGGGCAATGGACTGGACACGTTTGTCAGAGAATCGACAATCGTTGGAGTAGACAAGTGGTGGAGTGAAGACCGCGACTCGACAAACGTAGTGTGGGACGCTTCTGCTAGACGGAGCGACGATCTGCGCAAGGCGGCTGCCAGAGACTGAATGCGTGTAGCCGAAGATCGGGCTAGGTGGCGCGCCTTGGGTAAGGCCTATGTCCAGCAGTGGACTGCCGCGGGCTGATACCATTAACCATTGTATTGAAGTACCATTTCTGCAGAAAACCGGCGTCTGAATAGTAGCTTAGCTACCGTGCTAAGTTCGGTAAGCGGTTAAGTTTTGTAGGCTAGACCCCCTACACCCTCCCTCTCTCATAAAGACAATTTCCTTAAAGGCCAGCAGCGCTTCTGCACTGCATATGGCACTGCAGGTGACACAGAAGATAAAATAAAAATAAAATACTTGAAAAAAGAAATATTCACATTGCAACAAGTACTCTCATGAGTTTATTTACACCTAACCCCTGCAGGGGTTGGCAGAGACTACAGAGCTCCATCCGCTACCATTCATCGCAGCGAAACGGCTCTCCATTAGTCGCTTTTCGCCCTCGTGAGACGAATCTAACATACCTAATTTGTTGAAAAATGACGGCGACGTGGTTCGCCACCCGCCACGTCCTGATGAGCTTATCTATCTTAAAAAAAATAGGAGTCACTCACCTCAAACAAAACCATAATAAACAATCCTGTCCCATCAAGGCAACAAATTCTATACCGATACGTTACTCAGGTATGCCGCACTCGGGTGAATTTATATGGGGCACACCCAGCGTTCTAACCGCATCGATAACAATTCCACCCTCTCCGGCCCTGACAAATTGTTTCGCATAACGTTCTAACACACGGCCCAGCGACTTCTATATATATAATTACAATGTATTAAACGTTGGAAGAATCAGAATACCCATTTATTAAAAAAAATATAAAATAAAAAACTTACCTAGAAGGGAAAGCCTAAAACTAACTAACTTTGTTTGCACAGCGACCCAAAATCTCCGAACAGATCTTACGCAACTTTACCCTGTCCCACGCCACCTCCTGCCAGTTACAGACTTGAAGGTTGCGCAAGTCGTCTTCAATCATGTCCCTCCAACGGTACTTGGGGCGCCCCACAGGACGACGTCCAGTTGGGCGACCCACATACGCTCTTTTGACTGCGCGATCCTCAACTGCCATCATCATTTTTGGTTGAGCTCGGGATCTTTCGGAAGACTTTTCGAAGGGAAAGCCTATTAAAGTATATCACAATTTTTGATTGACATATTATATGTAAGTATAAATAATTGGAATATAACATAATTTCAATCTATATGGACAGTCAAAACTTTTACTTAGCTAAGATCCGCGACAAGCAAAACAATAATAGAAAATTAATAATGTGTGTCTTTCTGTTAGATTAAGTGGATTTATTTGGAACTTAAACCAAAAAAATCGGCCATCAATTCTCCACCCACCAACTACTTATACACAACACCAAATACATATTACCACTTTTCCATCTTGTAAACGACACGTGTTTCGCCGCAACACGAGGCATCTTCAGGTATCTTAGATCTTCATCTTCCGTATAGTAGACTATACGGAAGACTTTTCGGTTGTCTTTCGTTTGTCTTTTGGTTTAATATATTCATATATATATAATAAATCCACTTAATCCAACAGAAAGACACACATTATTAATTTTCTGTTATTGTTTTGTTTGTCGCGGATCTTAGCTAAGTAAAATTTTTGACTTTTCACATAGTGATGGATTTCTGCAAAGTAACGCCTGACTCAATTAATAATAATTTCAATCTGTTTCAATAATATTACAGGACATCATTTTGACAATATGATTGTTTTTTTGTTAAGAGTTAGATTATTATGAAACTTGTATATTTGTACGCCACAAAGGTCAAACATGATGGATCTTTATTATATACTCTAACAACTAGCATGCTTTGTATGATTTATGTATACCCATGTTTCCAAATATCTTGAATCTTGAATGTAATACTAAGATATTACACAGTAACCTGCGCTTGCCTTGTTTTGCACTTAATTTTCGCCATTCCCGTTTTCGAGAAAATGGGCTCATGTTTTTGACAAATACACGTGAATAAAAATGTTATGCTAATAAAAATATATCACACATTTTTTAATTTTTTTTTATGGGATAGGAGGGCAAACGAGCAAGCGTGTCGCTTGATGGAAAGCAAGTTATGTTCCAACAGGTGACACGCCTGCTCATTTGACTTCCTAATAAATAACAAACAATAAAATAATATTGAAACAGTAAATAAATACATACAATGATGCGAGTTTCCCGTAGGGGTAGCCAGGGACCACAGAACTTCATCCGCTACGATCCCGGCACACTTTCTTTGCTTCATCCACACTTATCACTCTCCTTATACAAGCTCGTTGGTTAAGGGTACTTTTGACATGACCCTTCTTAAGGTATGTTCTCCTTGGTCTTCCCTTACCAACCCTTTCATCCAGTTCCGCAACGTGAAAATGTTAACAATCAATTCTTCTTCTAAGAGTGCCTCTCCGACTTGCGAAGGTTAGCAGTCAATTCAGCACAACTCTCCTCCTCCTTCGCGAGGTGCAACAGTTCTGGAGCACTCGCTATCCCGGTCCACTCCCTGATATCACGTAACCAAGACTTTCTTTTTCAACCAACTTGTCTTTTGCCCGCGATTTTTCCCATCATGATCAGTTGCAACAACTTGTGTCATGTCTCATGAATAAATAAAAATAACATTATATGGACAGTCAAAAGTTTTACTTAGCTAAGATCCGCGACAAGCAAAACAATAACAGAAAATTAATAATGTGTGTTTTGCCGTTGGGTTTAGTGGATTTATTTGGAACTTAAACCAAAAACTTACCGAAAATCGGCCATCAACTCTCCACCCACCAACCACTATACACAACGCCAAACACACACTATCACTTTTCCATCTTGTACACGACACGTGTTTCGCCCCAACACGAGGCATCTTCAGGTATAGTAGACTCTACGGAAGACAACCGAAAAGTTTTTCGGTTGTCTTCCGTAGAGTCAGACGGAAAAACAGACATTATTAATTTTCTGTTATTGTTTTGCTTGTCGCGGATCTTAGCTAAGTAAAACTTTTGACTGTTCACATAGTGATGGATTTCCGCAAAGTAACGCCTGACTCCATTAATAAAAATAACAATAAATAAAAACGATTAAATTTCGCCGATAGAGTCTAATTCCCGTCTGCATACTTAAAAGAATTATTTCGAATTTTGTTTAAATAATATCGTACTAAATATAAAATTGACTATTTCAGCGGAAATATGTTGATAAATCTCGAATGCAACTTTTAAATCGTTCATGTATAGAAAGTTTGTGGATAAAATTCAAAAATCAAATATAAAGAAGAGCCCTGAGTGTAGCACAAGCTGAAACGGAGCCAATATAATATTTCTGAACGAGAAAATTTTGCACGGAAATTGGAGCATATGCTTTTGACATCAATAGATGCAACTGTATATAACTCTTTTTAAACGAAAGAATCTCTAAACCTTTAATAACATTTATCAGAAGTTCTAGAGTGTGTCCCAGAACTCAAAGTCAAGCCGAAACGGGGTGACAGGATTGATTGTAACCATCATGAGAAAAATCAGAAAAAAAAATCTATCTGAAGATCTTAAAATTAAGAACCTACCAAGAGCTTGTGCGATTAAAAAACATTTTAACTGAGTAAAATGGGTTAGCAAAAATTTGGGTTACTTGAGGTTTTTATTTTTTTACTCGTTTTTTTAGTATGAAACTAACAAGTATTGTAACGTTTGCAAATTTTAATGGCACTTGCCAAGGCACTCTAGTACTTTTTTTTAAAGGAGGGCCTTTCAAAGTCGACTCATTTTGAAAATTTTAAATTCATAGTTTAACAAATAGTCTTAATTCTAGGAAACTTGGGGCAATTGTGTCATTATTTTTTACTGTGATTCTAGAAATGTTATTTAGGGTTACGGTTCCAAAGTTTAAATGAAGAAAATTAATAAAAATTAACCACAATAACCGAAAAATGGTTACAGTTTGACCAAATATCTAGGTGTTTCTTAAATGCCCATAATTTTCAAACTGCATGGGATAGATTTTCTTCCCATGCAGTTTCTCATGATAGTTACGTTAGGTAAGTTATATATATATATATATATATATATATATATATATATATATATATATATATATATATATATATATATATATATATATATATATATATATATATATATATGATGGCAGTATATATATCTATTTCTAAACGTCTATCTAGTGCCGAATCAGTTTAATTAAAATTCAAAACTGCAATATCAACGATACAGCTTCATTATATTAACACAGAACAATTCGTATTATTTCATGCATTTGTGAAATGGAAATTGAAACAAATGTTTTTTCATATTGTGATTAGCCAGAGATCGTCATTATTTTTGAAAACCGGCGTCTGAGTGGTAGCTTAGTTACCGCGTTTCGTATGGTGAGCGGCTGAGATCTGGAGGCCCAACACCCTCACCCTCCCTCAACCCCCTCCCATTCCCACTGCCATAAAGACAATTTCCTTAAAAAACGGCAGACCGTGGATTGGCGGAGAGGAAGGGAAAGGATAGTGAAGAAAAGAAAGTGCGGGAATGAAAATCCAGATTGGGGGGGGGGGGTTACCAGACTCGGAATAAATATTTATAAATCCATATATATATTTATTTTGATGCGGGAATCGAACCCGCGACCATTGACTCCGTGGGCGGAAGGCCCCGCCACTGAGCCAATCGGTTGTCTCCAGTATATATGTCATATATTAAGGCCTTATTAAATATTTAAAAATATAACCACTTGGAGAACGAGAAAGCTTTAGTACAATTTTATTCTTTCCCGCAGCGCTAGAAAGGAAAACATTCAATGAGTAACGTGCTTAATAAATAAACAGCGATCGTATTTCCACGTGTCTCTTTCGCAAAGTGGACAATATGGTTGCGGGGTGGGAGAAATTTATTCCTGAAAAGAAAATCACGATATATCGCGCTGGGAAAGGCGGCAGTCGCCGGCGAAATTCTATTATGTGAACTGTATTCTATACGTCGAGTGGGAGGTATCGTCGCGTTGCTAGGTGTCAGGTTACTATATCGGGATGTTTCCGTGGTGACGACGTCTTGATGAAGAAGAAACTAATCCGTTTCCTTATGTACCTTAAATTTTTCCTTTAACCTTTTGTATATTTCTAGTGTGTTAAAAAGTAGAAACGGCTTATGACGATGATTATTAATGGAGTCAGGCGTTACTTTGCGGAAATCCATCACTATGTGGACAGTCAAAAGTTTTACTTAGCTAAGATCCGCGACAAGCAAACAATAAAAGAAAATTAATAACGTGTGTTTTTCTTGCTGGATGAAGTGGATTTATTTGGAACATAAACCAAAAAATTACCGAAAAACGGTCAGCAACTCTCCGCCCACCAACCACTTTACACAACACCAAACACACACTACCACTTTTCCACCTTGTAAACGACACGTGTTTCGCCCCAACACGAGGCATCTTCAGGTATAGTAGACTCTATGGAAGACAACCGAAACTTTATAATATAGCTAAATAAAACTTTTGACTGTCCACATAGTAATGGATTTCCGCAAAGTAACGCCTGACTCCATTAATAAAATATATGTTCCAAGTTGAGAAAAATACCTTTTATATGGGATAGGAAGGCAAACGAGCAAGCTTGTCGCCTGATAGAAAGCAATCAACCGCTCATTTATCCACAGTGCTATAGGCATTGCAAAAGCGTTGCCGGCGTTTTCTTAACGTTTCAATGGCTAATGGATTCAAAAGCACCGCTGAAGGCTGCACTGAAAGCTGGTTCCACAGAGTGGTGGTGAGTTCTATAGATTTTGGTAAAATGATCAGAATATACGTAGAAAATATGTGATTTTAAAATGGCCTAACACTGCAATACCACTGTGATTATGCAACTAATGAAACATCCGTCAAACCGGATATAGCGGGAGAATGGCGGCCATTTTGCGGTCGAGCTAGATGACGTTCAAACGAAAAGATTTACTAATAGTACTATTTGTTTGTTTTCTTTATGTATGCCAGTATGAAATAAAATAGAATAAGATCAAATCTTTGGAATTATAACTAGTCAGCTCGTCACGTTACGTCTTGATAAAATGGTGGCTATTCTACCAAAACCTTCTATGGACTTTTTTAGTCAAATTAAAAAGTCACGATACAAGCATTTCTTTCATATCACTTCACTTTTCACTTATTAAAAATTAATTTGTATTAGGTTTTGTTTAGTGTCAAGTGTAGGAATGTCATTCCAGAGCTTTATAGTCGTTAAGGCGAAATATTGCGGTGTGAAGGAGTAAGAGGTTTTGGATTATCCGTGGAAAAGAGATAAATGTTATTAGAAACCGAATATCCGATGTATTGGAACTTTGATTTCAGACACAGCAGAGCGCAAGGATCCTTTAAAACGTTTATTAAGTTTTCGGTTTTTTTTGGATATATATTAACATACAAGCACTCCGTCATATGATGTCTCAATTGATAAGTCCTCATTCCATTCTCCTTTTATCTCTTTTAACTGGACCGTATAATCTGAAATTGTACCGAGATAAAGCGATAACCACAAAAGATTTTCAACGTTATACTCAACAACACGTTCGCAAAAAAACAAAATACCGCAGCTAAATTGCCTCCCTGGAAAACTGCTGCAAAATTCAGGTACTGCTGGAAAATATCTACACACTCGTGTCTCGCCTTGCTTGTATTTAAAACATCATAATCTTTGGGACTATAGTTACTATACCCTGTACAAGTTAGCTTGATCTTTTGACAGATGGCAATTTTTCTGATCGACATAACTTTGCAATGATGAGGAATATGATTTTCTTAATTTAATGATTTTAAAAATTGTAAAAATATTAAAAAAATACATATAACACAAAAGTCCCTAAAGATTCAAGCGTTATCCGAAAATTTTAAGACTTTTTATTGCTTCAAAGTAAAATTTAAATAGGAACACTGAAAATAATAGACGCTTGTACAATGTTACATCGGTCGGACGGATGGGACACGAATAACAGGCAGTGTACAATATAGACCGATGTAACATTGTACAAGCGTCTATTATTTTCAGCGTTTTTCATAAATCTGTTAAAACCCATAGGCTACCAGCGTTAACACCTCCGAATCTAATAATGAAATTGTACATAATTTCTACTTTTTTTTAATTACTTGTAGTTGATGTGATGATATGTGAGCTATACTCAGAATTTCTCTGATGGATATAATTCGTAATGAAGATAAACCCCCATTTATAAAATAAAATCATACATTTATTTTTTTTCATTTATATATTCACGCCTATCCCCCGCAGGGGTTGGCAGAGACCACAGAGCTCCATCCGCTGCCATTTATCGCAGCGAAACGGCTCGTCATTGGTCGCTTTTCGCCCTCGTGAGAATCAGGACGTGACGGGTGGCGAACCACGTCGTCGTCATTTTCGACAAATTAGGTATATTAAAGTCGCCTTAGTGAATCCCACGAGCCGCAAGGGAGGATGGAGGTCAGCCCCAGCAGAGCCCTGCATGCTGAGGTAAGGCACCATAGTCCCCGGGGGAGCCCGACCCCGGGACGATCGGCACGATTACGACTAGGCTCGCCCCTAGCCACGCATCCATTGGCACGGCAGACGGTGGATTGGCGGAGAGGAAGGGAAAGGATAGAGAGACTCGGAATAAACATTTATAAAACCATATAAATATTTATTCCGATGCGGGAATCGAACCCGCGACCATTGACTCCGCGGACGGAGGGTTAGAGTCCATTTATACGTATATTATAATTTTCAAAGTGTCTCCTTTCACTGGTGAAAGTCGCTTTGATATTGCTGAATTAAAGTGGGGAGATAGATATGACCACTTTTTACTTGCTTCATATCGTCAAAACGCCGTTAAAAATTTACTAGCGAACTATTTTATTACTATACTGATGGCGACATCCGCAATTTTATTACTCGATCATTTCTTATAGGTTACATTTTTAATACGAACTTCAACGGTTCGGTGTTCAGCTTCCTCTTGTGGAGTCAACGGTTCCCGGTTTGATTCTCGCATCGGGCTATTATTTATATGAGATAGGAAGGCAAACGAGCAGGCGTGTCACCTAATTGAAAGCTATTATCCGCCGCCCATAAACATCCGCAGTGCCATAGGCAGTGCAGAAGCGTTGCCGGCCTTTAAGGAAACTGTCATAATTGGCGGGGAAGGGGGAAGTGTTTGGGCTTCCGGAACTCAGCCGCTCACCGGACGAAGCGCGGTATCTAAGCTACCACTCAGACGCCGGTTTTCTGCGGGAGTGTTGTACTACCATGGGCGAGCCGGCCCATTCACGCTACAGACAAATAATATTCCATTCTTGACAAAGTATTTGTATGTTGCGTGGCTCTACCACTACAAAGATATCTACCACTACACAATATATGTATGACCTACAGGTATTTATTCTGAGTGTAAGTGCTTCATCGATGATTTTGAACTATTTGAATAAGGGAAATATACAATAGTATATTTGAAACTAAGTTACGTGTACCTATATATATTTTACATGTATTGTCTCAAGGCCTTAAAAATTTTAAAGTCTAATGCTCAGAATGGGGATATATTTGTTTTGTAAATAACAACAAGAATAAATGTGATTACTAAAAAAAAATTGAAATTTTAAAGTGTAATTTATTTCGACAAAGCATTACCTGTACTGGCGTTCGATATGACAAAAATCGATACGTTTCTAGTATTAACGAAAAAAAATATATATATTTGAAGTTCAAAAATTAGTAACAAGCGCAGAAAACTAGTTACTGATTCAAAAAGAAATAAATAGTTCAGGGCGTAATGAAGCGGAGCTCTTGAAATACAAAACTATATTCAATCTAGTCGATTCGACGGACGCTGAAACTTCGTTACTTCGAATCAAGACTTCATCAAAAGCCTCCACAGTAATCCGTATCGATCATGATACAAAAAAAAAACACCCAACCAACTCTCTTCTCTTCTAAACTGGGGACGTGATTCGTTTACAGATAACTTAAGTTTTATGACAGTCTGTATGTTGAACAACTAACTCTCGAAAGTCAGCTTTCGTTTGATTTTGTAAAACTTTTTTTTTCTGTGCAAAAACAATCCAAAACTCTTTAATTTATTTAAGAAGTAGATTCTCTGGAATTGCGGTAGGACGTATCATCTCTCAACATCTTCTATCGATATATACAATAGCTAATAATATAATATTAACAAAACAAAAAGAAAATAATTTTAATCTAACAAGTGTCATAAAATGGTTCTTGCTCGAAAATACGCCAGACGTTCTATTGGAGCACCTGGCGCTGGTTTTCGGCAAGAACCAACGTGGTCAGATCGCGGGCCACAGTGACGACATTGATACGGACACACACACATACATACGTATTTTACCATTAGGAGTGTTAATTATGCGTCAGACAAATATTGGTGATAAAAAGACACATTAGCAAGCGTGTGGCCTGATAAAAAGCAATCATCGCCGCCCATAGAAATCTGCAACACTAAAAACATTGCAGAAACATTATTGGTTTTTGAGAAATGTGTAGGCTTTTTTGAAGGTCGGAACCGGCGTATTCTGCTGAAAATTTAGCTGAGGGTAGCTGGTTCAATACTGATGCGTGAAACAAAAATGACTATTTGTTTTATGTGGACAGTCAAAAGTTTTACTTAGCTAAGATCCGCGACAAGCATAACAATAACAGAAAATTGACATATAGTAGACTCTACGGAAGACAACTGTTACGGAAGACAACTGTTCTGTTATTGTTTTGCTTGTTGCGGATCTTAGCTAAGTAAACCTTTTGACGGTCCACATAGTGATGGATTTGCGCAGAGTAACGCCTGACTCCATTAATAATTATTTGTCCTGTTTTAATGAAAACTAAAAAAAATGCATATAAATATTTGCTTTACTATTTTCGATGGAACTTTTTCCGTTATACAAACGCACGAACAGAAAGTCTTATCGTAGGTAACAGCGCTCTTAAAATCAAGTATTCGTTTGACCTTAAAGATCCCGAATTTATGTGAAGGCTCGGGGCATTCCAGTAGCCCAATTTCATAGATAAAATCACAATAACGTGATTTTATAGAAATTTCATGTCTCGCTTGGGGACGAGTTACAACGATTAATATGTTTCTATATATTAAATCCAGTATTTTATCAAATTCATTTCATTACATTTTTTTAAAGTAAACGAACATCGTTTTTAATATAAATATATAGAATATAATATAAAGATTTTATAAATATAAATATATAGATATATCTAGTATATATCATATATGTATATATATATATATATATATATATATATATATATATATATATATATATATATATATATATATATATATATATATATATATATATATATATATATATATATATATATATATATATATTCACGCCTATCCCCCGCAGGGGTTGGCAGAGACCATAAAGCTCTATCCGCTACCATTGATCGCAGCGAAACGGCTCTCCATTAGTCGCTTTTCGCCCTCGTGAGAATCAGAACGTGACAGGTGGTGAACCACGTTATTCAACAAATTAGGTATATTAAATTCGTCTAAGTGAATCTCACGAGCCGCAAGGGAGGATGGAGTCAGCCCCAGCAGATCCCTGCATGCTGAGGTAAGGCACCATAGTACCCGGGGAGCCCGATCCCGGGACGGTCGGTACGCTTTCATTTGTTATTGTTCGGAATAATTCCGTCCGCTGTACAACTCGCCGCAAAGAAAAGTTTCATTCCCCCCATTAAATGGCACCACTACCCTTTGGAACCTCCAGCGATGTTTACGAAGCGATACGATATTGGGACCTGCTCGTTTGCCTTTCAATCTCATATAAAAATCATCATAGCTAAACTAGTAATGCTTGAGCTAGTATATGGTTCAAAAGTGCTCTTGAATTTCACAGCAAAAAAGTATTGAAAAGCCAACACATTTCTCAAAGGTTGACAACGCTTCCGCAAGGCCTACGACGCTACGGAGGTCTATGGGTGACGTTGATTGCTTTCCATCAGGTGACACGCCTGCTCGTTTGCCTTCCTATCCCATAAAAAACAATCTTAGCTAAGCTGATAATGCTATAGGTTGGATATTTCTAAACTATTGCTTTTGTTGATTTTCACAGCAAATATAATATTTATTTGAAGTTATCCACAGTGTAGCATTAAACAGATTAAATCTAAGAAAATAATCTGCCCCTGAAATACATAGTATAGTACATATATCATCAAGCCTGTTTCCCTTAGGGGTAGGCAGAGACCACAGGTCTGCTACAATCTAAAAAACATGAATAGCATGATCTCGAAAGTTGAGAAAGGGATGCTAAAATGGTTTGGGCACATCAAGAGGATGGATGAGACTACTGATAAAATAAATTCATGTTGCGTACGTGGATGTAAGGAGATAACCAAGAAGAGCATACCTTGCCCAAATTACCGAAGTTCTTAACAAAGGCCAGGTCAAAAGTACCCTTAATTGGAGAACTTGTGCGTTGAGTGATGAATGAGGATGAAGCAAAGAAATTGTGCCCCTGAAATAATTCTTTGAAGTCATTAATTTCTACACTAAGATTTTAGGATACCTTTCCAACATACAAATCTCTTTTATATACTACTTGTGTACAATTAAGATGTCTATTTGAGATGCTGGAATACATTCTGGACGTGTTGGGTTTAATCTGAATTAGAGTAGCGTGAGGAAACTGTCTCTGTAACGTACAGTAGCGATAAATTTAATGGAGGCCATTGTATATATATATATATATATATATATATATATATATATATATATATATATATATATATATATATATATATATATATATATATATATATATATATATATATATATATATATATATATATATATATATATATATATATATATTATGATTAGTTGACTTATTAATTCCTAGTCTAGACTTTCTATCTTTACAATGGATTTCCGCAAAGTAAAGCCTGACTCCACCATTAATTGATGGAGTCAGACTTTACTTTAATAATGAATCATTTTGTTGTATTTAGTTAATTATACGACCGATTGGCTCTGTGGCGGGGCCCTCCGCCCGCGGAGTCAATGGTCGCGGGTTCGATTCCCGCATCGGAATAAATATTTATATGGATTTATAAATGTTTATTCTGAGTCTGGTAACCCCCCCAATCCGCATTTCCTTTCCTGCCCATCCTTTCTTCTCTATCCTTTCCCTTCCTCTCCGCCAATCCACGGTCTGCCGTGCCAATGGATGCGTGGCTAGGGGCGAGCCTAGTCACAAGCGTGCCGATCGTCCCGGGGTCGGGCTCCCCCGGGGACTATGCTGCCTTACCTCAGCATGCAGGGCTATGCTGGGGCTGACCTCCATCCTCCCTTGCGGCTCGTGGGATTCACTAAGACGAATTTAATATACCCAATTTGTCGAAAAATGACGGCGACGTGGTTCACCACCCGTCACGTCCTGATTCTCGCGAGGGCGAAAAGCGACCAATGACGAGCCGTTTCGCTGCGATGAATGGCAGCGGATGGAGCTCTGTGGTCTCTGCCAACCCCTGCGGGGGATAGGCGTGAAGATATGTATATTTATAGATTGTATCAAAAAGGAAATTGTTAACACCCTGTATTCTGTTGACTCGTTATATAAACGCGTTAGCTTAAAAAAAAAAGTGCCCCATTATCAACGCGAAAAAGATGAAAATGGACACTAGTAGGTAGGTAGCGATGCGAAAAAAATACACACAAAAACGCTCTTTTCCCCGACTGTACCGACGGGAACACGCTGCCAACCGAAGCGTTACTTTTAATCTCGGATATTGCTATGCGACAATTTGAGCCTCACCTTGTCTGTCTCTTTTCACTCTTTGTGCAACTGTGCCTGTCTCGCTCTGACGTGTTTGTTTTGAATGACAAGGAAGGTAGGTGGCTTGTTTTGTTTTAATTAGGAAATAAGCTTTATATACGTCAATGTATTCAGCAAATAACCAGGAACAAACAATTCATTCCTGGACGTTTGTTCGTTTGTAATTCGGTAGCTATCTACTGTATTTGGTTATTTTTTTATTTATTTATATATTCACGCTTGTCCCCCTGTGTGGGCAGAGACCACAGATCTCCATCCGCTACCATTCATCGCAGCGAAACGGCTCTCCATTGGTCGCTTCTCGCCCACGCGAGAATCAGGACGTGACGGGTGGCGAACCACGTCGCCGTCATTATTCGACAATTTAGATATATTAAATACGTCTTAGTGAATCCCACGAGCCGCAAGGGAGGATGGAGATCAGCCCCAGGACAGCCCTGCATGCTGGGGTAAGGCACCATAGTACCCGGGGGAGCCCGATCCCGGGACGGTCGGCACGCTTGCGACTAAGCTCGCCCTTAGCGATGCATCCATTGCATGTATTGTGTTAACCGTTGGCCGTTTTTCGGTAAGATTTAGTTTGAGTTCCCCGTAAATCCACATCTTCCAATAAAAAACACACTTTTATTTTATTTTATTTGTGACAAGTTACGGGTGAAGTTGGATGGAGCATAGTAGGTATCACTAGGCAGGCCCGCCCTGAGACCTTCCGATTCCGTTATTATTCAAATTTGGAATACATATATAAGTACATACATACATAATATTATATATTTATACACACAAACGTATACATATATACACATAATGAAATAACATAATTGCCAGCAAGTGATGCCACTGCCCTATAAAAAATTATTATTATTCTATTTTCTTTGCTTGTCGTGGATCTTAGCTAAGTAAAAATTCTGACTGTCCTCATAATAATGAATTTCTGCAAAGTAACGCCTGACTCCATTAATAATCAAAGAAGAGAAACAAAGGACCCACTACTGTAATACAAGTTGGATATAACCGTCAATTCGCACGCGCTAAAGACTCCAGGAACAGCTGTAGAACGATTCAATTAAACCTCGTTGGATTCGTCGCGGAGATGAAATTGCAATTCAAGCGCGGCGAATTCATTTAGGACGGCCAGTTTTGTAGATTAATGACCATACAAAGACTGTTGCTAGCAAGCGATTTGTGCATTGCGTTTCAATTCTTGAATATTTTGGTCAAAGTCATATCTTCTCCCTTGGTGGCAATTAGGTATTATTATTATATCAGTATCCACATCAGCACTGCCTGACTTCATGTCAGATTTGACGTGGACGAGAAAAGCTTGGGGATGACTATGTTAACGAAAGCAAGACCTTCTCACAATTGTCGAAAAATCAAATCGACCGTCCCGGAATAGGGCTCTCCCGGTTACTAAAGTGCCTTACCTCAGCATGCGGGGCTCTGCTGGGGCTGACCTCCATCCTCCCTTGCGGCTCACGGGATTTACTATGACGAATCTTAATAAACCTAATTTGTTAAAAAATGACGGTGACATGGTTTGCCATTTGTCACGTTCTGATTACCACGAGGGCGAGAAGCGACTAACGGAGAGCCGTTTCGCTACGATGAAATATATATATATATATATATATATATATATATATATATATATATATATATATATATATATATATAGTCTTCCTTCTATGTATATACACGTCGTTATTGTATATATGTACAAAGCTAGAAAATAGTAAATTTTTCGAATGCAGATAAAATGAACGACCTCATCGAATATCATGATGATTAAATCACTCCCCGTCACTTCGACGAGTTTACAAATGCCATGCATCAGTTTGAAAAGCGTTGAACAATCAGATAGTGTGATATTACGGCCGATATGATCGTCCATTTCACGCTCTGTTACACGCCTAAGCGGGCATATAGCACACGGTTAGCGATTCCAACTTTGTTCTTAGATTGAATTAATTTTCCGATCCGGCGTGCTCGTAGTTTTGTAACCAGTGACGTCAGAGGAGTTTTTTTTTAAGTGTTAAAATTAAATTTACAAGGCGGCCCAAAGGGTCACCCGTTAATCTTTTTTATTGCACATAAAATATAGTTAATTGGTAACTTGTTCTACAAATTGTTAATATTAATGGCGCAATTATTTTGTTACTCGAATCTGGAGTATAATTTTCTGTCGAAAAAATGCGATATATATATATATATATATATATATATATATATATATATATATATATATATATATATACATATATATATATATATATATATATATATATATATATATAGTGTTAATTTTTTTTATGGCATAGGAAGGCAAACGAGCAGGCGTGTCACCTGATGGAAAGCAACCAACGCCGCTCATAGACATCCGCAACGCCATAGGCAGTGCGGAAGCGTTGCCGAGCTTAAAGGAAAGTGAAGTTATGGGAATGGGAGTGGGAGGGGGAGTGGGAATCGGAGGGGGAGTGGGAAGGGGAGGGTATTGGGCCTCCGGAAATCAGACCACTCACCGTACGAAGCGCGGTAGCTAAGCTACCACTCGGACGCCGGTTTTCTGCGGGAGTATGGTACTTCCCCGGGCCATTCATGCTACACACAAATAATATGCCATTCTTGACAAAGTATTCGTCTGCAGTGTGGCTCTACCACTAATTTCTCACAGAAAATTCATACATCTTTCTGTAACAGTTGAAACTGATATAGACTCACCTTTTAAATTGTTAAGTTAATAATAACCATTAAAATATAAAACCAAATATACAGGTTTGAAGACTGTTATCATAAACAGATAGATCGAATCGAATATATTTGTGCAGAATGATATATGTATGTGTGTGAAGATAAAACTTATCAGATCAGGTAATGTTGACTTTAGCGGCTAATATACATCAGTAATTTCGATTAATAGAGTTGACATGGCGTTACTTTCGGGAAAACCATTACTATGTGGACAGTCAGAATGCTTACTTAGCTAAGATTCGCGACATGCAAACAAAAATATCTTTTAATCTATTTCATCGCTTTTTTCAATGTACTATGTTTCGTGGAATTGTTCTAAATGATTTCTCTCATTGAATTCCACCACCGCAAAACTCGCAACAAGGAAATATTGATTAATACACATTATTAATTTTCTATTGCCGTTTGATTGTCGCGGATCTTAGCTAAGTAAAAAGTTTTAACGGTCCACATAAAACCATTAGTAATTTATCGTTGCTTAGATATAAGGGGTACAACTAAAAATGTTATTACACGCTCACATACACGTGATTCGATAAGGTTTGGTTTTTTTGGTTACACATATTATTACTTACATTGTTGATTAACACACATTATTAATTTTCTATTGTTGTTTGATTGTCGCGGATCTTAGCTAAGTAAAAAGTTTAAACTGTCCACATAAAACCATTAGTAATTTATTGTTTCTTAGATATAAGGGGTACAACTAAAAATTATATTACACACTTAGATACACGTGATTCGATAAGGTTTGGTTTTTTTTGGTTACACACATTATTAGTTACATTATTGATTAACGCACATTATTAATTTTCTATTGTTGTTTGATTGTCGCGGATCTTAGCTAAATAAAAAGTTTTAACTGTCCACATAAAACTATTATTAATGTATCCTTGCTTAGATATAAGGTACCCCAAGTAAAAATGTTATTACACGCTCGGAAACACGTGATGCCACATAAATCGTCCTCAACAAATTAGACACTCGGGATCGTCGGAGTTCGCAGAACGTTTCTGAACGAGTTGGGGCGATGGTATGACTCTTTTATTAGGCGCACGAGAAAGTAGACAAAGAATCGTCTACATACAACTGTAGCTGTAGACTGATTACCTGAATTTCAACGTTTCTACCAACTCATTATGCTTAAAATGTTTTGGACTTTACCTCGTCTGAATTTACGTGCTCCGTGTAATTTTGCAGGTGTGTTGTTATTATCATTGTTAGAACAATTGTACTATCCTTGGGGAATGTATTTTCTTCTTCATTTACGGCAATTTGGTATACGAATACTATAATGCGGGTATTAAGTAAAATAATTCTTATTTTTCATCACAAAATAGCAATATGGATAGTCAGAATTTTTACTTGGTTAAGATCCGCGACAAGCAAAAGCAGAAAAAAATAATGTGTGTGTTTCTTTTTACTAGAGGAAGTGGATTTACAGAGAACTTTATCTAAATCGTCCGAAAAACACCGTCAACAACCGTCAACAACAACAACACTTTCCAACCATTGTCATCAATACCAACAACATTCTTCTAGACATTCTAGAACACACCACCACTCTTCTGGAATGTACACGACGCGTGTTTCACCTCAACGAGAGGCATCATCAGGTATATAGTAAACTTTACGAAAGATTGTTAAGTGTTGAAGTTATACAAGTAAAAATTCTTACTGTCCACATAATTATGGATTTCTGCAAAGTAAGTAAAATTATGTCATAGGATAAAAACATTCCGTACCTTGAATTCAAAATTAAAATTAAAATTATCGATCTTTTCACATTAAAAAACTTGCATATCTCTTATTTGCCGGAACTCAGCTGCTAGCCGTACGAAGCGCAGTAGCTAAGCTACCATTCAGACGCCGGTTTTCTGCGCGAGTATGGTAGAACAAGCCGGCCCATTCGTGCTACCGACAAATAATATGCCATTCTTCATGTTTGTTATTATGACATATTATTAAATTTCTCAATTGATGTATTGCCCGAATTATTTCGTCGCGTGCCATCATGGAAATGGTTCGCCATTTATATTTTACAAGAGATTTTATTTATTCTTTAATTTTTAAAATTATACAATATTCTTTTAAAAGAACAATTACCACGTCTCGGCAAACGTAGTGTGGGACGCCCCCCCGACTAGATGGTGCGACGATCTGCTGAGGGAGGCTGGCAGAAACTGGATGCGTGAAGCTGAAGATCGGGCTAGGTGGTGCTTCGTGAGGAAGGCCTATGTCCAGCAGTGGACTTCCGCGGGATGTTGATTGATTGATTTGCACATTATTAATGCAATCGTCCTTTAAAAATTATTCCAATTAAATTCAAGTGAACTTAAAACTGTCAGTTAAGGAGAAAATCAACGTCGGGCACACTGCGAGTATTAAAATTATTACAAAATATCAACCCAATGAATTGTGTTCATTTAAATTTTGTACATTAAATGAAATTCCAGAAGCTTTGGCGGTCGGAAGCGTTCGTTTTGTGCAAATCCCGTTTGTTTAAAGTTAATCTTTTAATTCTTACTGACAATGGGCGGATTCAATTTTTGCCTCATAAACTGGATTTAAAGGCTACATCTGTTTTCACATTGTCAATAAGGGTTTTAATAAATTTCAGTGAATTTTATATTCGGACAAATGAATAAAATCAAATTATAACTTTATTATATTATAAAATATTAAATAATTTATATATATATATATATATATATATATATATATATATATATATATATATATATATATATATATATATATATATATATATATATATTCACGCCTATCCCCCGCAGGGGTTCGCAGATACCACAGAGCTCCATCCGTTCATTCCTACCATTCTTTGCAGCGAAACGGCTCTTCATTAGTCGCTTTTCGCCCTCGTGAGAATCAGGACGTGACGGGTGGCGAACCACGTCGCCGTCATTTTCAACGAATTAGGTATATTAAATTCGTGTTAGAGCCACGCTGCAGACGAATACTTTGTCAAGCATAGCATATTATTTGTCTGTAGCATGAATCAACAAACAACACCCTCCCCCTCCCACTCCCACAATGACACTTACCTTAAAGGTCAGCAACGCTTCCGCATTGCTTATGGCGCTGCGGTTGTCTATGGGCGGCGTTGATTGCTTTCCATCAGGTGACACGCCTGCTCGTTTGCCTTCCTGTCTCATAAAAAAAATACATATAATATATGTACATATGTGTGTATGTATTTAACTTGATTCGGGAATAGAACCTACGATTATTAACTCCGCGAACGGTAAAGTAAGTTTATGAAGGGGAGAACATTATGTTACGAAAGCATGTGTTATAGTAAAAAATCTCTTTCTCTCTCTCTCTCTCTCTCTGTGTGTGTCCTAAGTCCCTCTGGTGGGGCGTAGGGCGAACACGAGTTCTTCTGCACTTCGACCGTCACAGTACGCTGCCAAGTTTGTTTTAAGCGCCCACTATCTTTCCCCTGCAGATGCCATAAGAGGGCTGGTTTGGGGATATGACTGACGTGAAACCGGAATTCGGACAATTTGGTCAAGGTATGTTCTCCTCGGACATATCTTACCGATTAGTTAACGAAGTCTTTAAAAATAGCCAGATCAAGACTACCCTTACGGTCTGCTTTCATACCCCTATGGGAAAACATCGTGATGATATATTTGTTTGTATAATATATAATAATATAAGATTATTAAAATTCCTATGGCACTGCGAATATCTATGAGCAGCGTTGATTGCTTTCCATCAAGTGACACCTTGCCTGCCGGTTGACTTCCTATCCCATAAAAAAAAGTTAAAAAAAAATAAAACGTCACCGACGTAAGTTGGCGGGAACAGTTCTCAGCGTGTGTTAATTCACATCAGTCTAGACAGCAGTTATCATTAGCCATTGTAAATGCGTCAGTCGAGAACAGGCGTCGCAGCTGAGCGATAAGGGTTAGCATTTTTATTGCGGCCCCAGTCTCTTTCAAGGTTACCATGAATGAATCTCTGTTTTCAAACATGGGGCTTATGAACCATTGTTTTGATTAATGGAGTCAGGCGTTACTTAGCGGAAACCCATCACTATGTGGACAGTCAAAACTTTTACTTAAGTAAGTACCGCGACAAGCAAACAATAACAGAAAATTAATAATGTGTGTTTTCCTGCTGGATGAAGTGGATTTACCTGGAAGTTAAACTCGCGAATCCCTTCCATACACATTCGCGAATTGCGAATGTGTATGGTAGAGCCGGAAGAGGAAGACCACGAAAAACATACCTTGACCAAATTGCTGAACTTTTTAAGATAGGCCAGGTCAAGAGTATCCTCAACCACCGGGCTTGCATGAGGAGAACAATGAGTGTGGTGGAAGCAAGGAAGGTGTGCCAGGATCGTAGCGGATAGAGATCTCTGCCTACCCCTACGGGAGACAGGCGTGACTATATGTATCTATGTATGTATGTAACAGTTTATTAATAATTTAATGCTTTGTAACCATAAGCGAGTTATGTATTTAGATCTCGACGTGTATATAGTTTAAGTAGTGTTGACATTATAAATAATTAATGAAATTTGTACGCCATAACTGGCAATGTGATGGAGCTTTTAAATGTCTTTTTTCATCTTGTTACACCTCACATTATGCAAATAAAGAATTATTATTATTAACGATACTAATTCTAAAACGGCTACATGTACATATAAATAATACATAGTTGCGTGTTATCAATTCTGTGATTCCTAAAACAATATACATATAAACAATATAGATATACAATTCTAGACCGGTTTTGTGGCACTATACCGCGGCTTAGAATTATAAACTCCATTTATGCTTAATTTAAACTCTTGTTTGTACAAACTTCGGGTGTACAGATCAAAGGAAATTGGAACTGGTGAAAACCGCAAGCTAATCTCTCGTTCAACTATCGACTGAAGATTGTTTATAGCGTAGCATAAGGTATTTGATATAAAATAGATCAATCATTATCAACGGATTTTAGTTTTACAATACCCTCTTTGTCTTCTCAATTTTATTCGTTTTTTTTTTATGGGATAGGAAGGCAAACGAGCAGGCGTGTCACCTGATCGAAAGCAATAAACGCCGCCCATAGACATCCGCAGCGCGGAAGCGTTTTAAAAAAATTGTGTGATAAATCTTAAAAAAACTCCTCCAATGGTGAAATTTTAGTCCATAACTACTTGTGGTTTGCTCTTTCTCCGGAGTTGGTGGCATGTAAGGTAAGTGTGGTGGAATCAAGGAAGTTGTACAGGGATCATAACGGATGGAGATCTGTGATCTCTGCCTAACCTAACGGGAGACAGGCGTGATGATATGTATGTATGTATAAATAATTTGATTAAATAAATTTTTGTAAAAAAACTTTTGTTATTTAATTATATCGCTTTTTTATTATGAAATGATACAAGACAATAAGATATATATATTGAAATAGGCAAAAAATCAAGGCATCAGCAGTACAAACAAATTTATATATAATAAATGCTATATATTATTTATATATATTTCAACAAAATATCAAAGACGTCAAACACAGACGACTCAAGCGTCCGCATTGCCCTTTGTCCACGTGAATGGAAGTTCAATACGGAGACAGTGTCTAAATATTCTCATCGTGATGTTGTCTCAGACACAAGATAATCAGCAAAATCTATATATTCATATTAATATAAAGGTTTTCTTTCTATAATTTTTTGTTCGTGTTTTCGTAACATTATCAAAGCCTCATATAGGCCTCCCTCAAGGCTTTTGATTTACACTACTTAAACTCTTCGTCAGAGATACGAATACAGTCTCTGTTATCTTCCCTGAAGACCCTGTTGTACTATCAGCCAAGACGCGTTCTCCACTCCAGCACTCGCGTACTAGAAGTGCCATTAATAGAAGACTTCCATATATACATACATATAATCACGCTTATTTCCAGTAGGGGTAGGCAGATACCATAGACCTCCATCTACTGCGATCCCGGTACACGTTTTTCTTTCCACACTAAATACAGTGATACATACATACATATCGTCACGCCTGTCTCCCGTAGGGGCCCAGTATAATAAACATATATGGTTAAATAGGTTAGAACAAATAACAAACAATTATACCCTGTGCAAGTCAGCTTGATCTTTTTGACAGCTGTAAATTTTTCTGATCGACATAACTTTGCAATGACGAACGTTATTTTCTTAATTTAATGATTTTAAAAATTGTAAAAATATTAAAAAAATACATATAACACAAAAGTTCTAAAGATTCAAGCGTTATCCGAAAATTTTAAGACTTTTTATTGCTTCAAAGTAAAATTTAAATAGGAATACTAAAAATAATAGACGCTTGTATAATGTTACATCGGTCGAACGGATGGGACACGAATAACAAGAAGTATACACAGTATAGACCGATGTAACATTGTACAAGCGTCTATTATTTTCAGTGTTCCCATTTAAATTTTACTTTGAAGCAATAAAAAGTCTTAAAATTTTCGGATAACGCTTGAATCTTTAGGGATTTTTGTGTTATATGTATTTTTTTAATATTTTTACAATTTTTAATACCATTAAATTTAGAAAATAATAAAATTCGTCATTGCAAAGTTATGTCGATCAGAAAAATTTACATCTGTCAAAAAGATAAAGCTAACTTGTACACGGTATAAATAATAGTGAAACAGTAAATAAATACATACAGTCACGCCTGTTTCCCGTAGGGGTAGGCAATAGGGGAGACCACAGGTCTCCATCTGCTACGATCCCAGCATACTGTCCTTGCTTCCTTTTAAACTATGGTTTCCTTGGTCTTCCCTTACCTACCCTTTTATTCACATCCGCAACTATTAATAATGATAGTGCTGGAAAATGGTTGACATTAATAGCAAATGGAGAATACGAACTCATGGCGTCAGATTATAAAATTGATCCATACCAACAGATACAGTAAGATTTTGATTATTGATATATTATTGAGAACACCAAAAAAAATTATAGCCAATATTGAAGACATTCATATCGTATCAAAGGCATTGGAATCGTCGAAGTTACGACAAATCGTGACAATTGCATCGTTTATCTTGACCCTCCTACGAATATCGATAATCTATCAAAAATTGTTTCCGCAGATGTAACCGCATTTGTGGTAAAACGGGTTCGCTTGGATCCGATAACTTTAGCCGTGCTGAATATCTACTAATCATTTATAATCTGTGGTCAGTTATTGTTATTAACGTCTTAAGCACGGCTGAATTTTACTAAGGGCTGTTTCTCTGTACGGCAAATAAGACAAAACCAGTATAAAACAATATAAGAAAATGATTATTTAACTTAAACGGTTAATGATTGTGTCACTAGAGTGCACCACTATAGGGACGCATCTATCAGGAAGATGACATCCGCTAAAACCACCATATTGGCGCATCGGTCAGAAAGAGTACTTTCGCGATTTTTTGATTCATTGCTTTCCATCCTGTGACACGTCTGCTTGTTTCCCTTCTCATTCCATAAAAAAAACAGAATCAAATAATTATTTAAAACCCTTCTCGAGCTGTTATTTATCTGTAAACATATAACAGAAGAAAAAATTGCTGTATATCCTACTTCCTACTTCCTACTAATATTATAAATGCGAAAGTTTGTGAGTATGTATGTATGTTTGTTACTCTTTCATGAAAAAAGCACTGGACGGATTTGGATGAAACTTTACAGTAATATAGGTCATAATATAGGTAACATCGGAATAACATATTGGCTACAATTTGTAATGATTTTATGTAATTTTTTTGGTTGTAATATAACGATACATGTCAATTAAGTGTTATTTGATGTGAAAGCCACTATGACCAAAAATGTGAACCATAAATTGAGTAAAAACAAATATATTTATTTAAAATGATCTGTCACGAAACTTAATGTGGCAGACCAAATTCCACGCGAGTGAAGCCGCGGGCAAAAGCTAGTTTATATATAAGGGGTGTCCGTTTGTAGAATCAGGTTTTCATCGTTAATTAATAATCAGAATATTCCTGTTTGAATTTGAGTAAAAGGTTTTTGTGTTATTTTGAGATCTTAACACTTTTAATTTTAATCGAAATGCACTAATATGTTATTTCTTCTTTCAGGTAAGTATCAAAGAGCAGCGTACTGGTAAGCGAGTTGGCTCCCGACGCAGAATTAGAATTACAACTTTCAAATAAGGATTATTGGACTTAAAACTTAATAGAAGTATGGTCGAATATTATTTGTTTAAATATAGTAGTTATGATACAGTAGCGATAGACTGCGGTGGGCTTTCAATGATAATGACTTGTATATTATGTAGCAACATAATTTACGTTGTAAAAAGAAGGAAAACTTTATTCATTGTATGAGAACACAGAAGGCGAGTCAAGATTACTTAATTTTTTTTATATGAGCAGTCAAAAGTTTTACTTAGCTAAGATCCGCGACAAGCAAAACAATAACAGAAAACTAATAATGTGTGTTTTTCCGTTGAGTTAAGTGGATTTATTTGGAACTTAAACCAAAAACGTACCTTATCTTGTAAACGACACGTGTTTCGCCCCAACACGAGGCATCTTCAGGTACAGTAGACTCTATGGAAGACAACCGAAAAGTGTCTTTTTTCGGTTGTCTTCTGTATAGTGTCTGGTGGGTGGAGAATTGATGGCCGATTTTCGGTAAGTTTTTGGTTTAAGTTCCAAATAAATCCACTTAACCCAACGGAAAAACACACATTATTAGTTTTTTGTTATTGTTTTGCTTGTCGCGGATCTTAGCTAAGTAAAACTTTTGACTGTCCATATAGTGATGGTTTTGCGCAAAGTAACGCCTGACTCCATTAATAATCTTAATTTGTTTTATTATGTAGGCGTTCATATACTCTGAAGTATCGGAAATAGAAAAGATCGAATAGGAAACTTTTATAACAGACATACAATGTGATTGTACAGTACAATCAAATAGGATAAACGGAGAATGCGTGCAATAGAAAGCAACAATAGATGATATGATCGTTTTTGAAAGAGGTCTATCTATCTATACCCTTTGATTTGCTATCTTTTTAGTGCATGTCTGGAACCTGTATTCATACGTTCATAATTTATGAATGCATTGCTTCAGTTACGTTACCTTTTCAATCTTACTATTAGTTCAAACTCTATCATATATGTACAATGTATACATATCTTGTTCAAATTTTCAACTATTAATAAAATACTTTTTTATTCATTTACTCATGTTCAAATACATTTTTTAAACTTGTATTGGATGACACTTGATGTTAATACAGTTTTTTCAAACATTAATTCATCAATTAAATATAATTAATTAAGATTATTAATGGAGTCAGGCGTTACTTTGCGGAAATCCATCACTATATGGACAGTCAAAAGTTTTACTTAGCTAAGATCCGCGACACGAGGCACTTGTCGCGGATTACGCGGATTACTACTTGTCGCGGATCTTAGCTAAGTAAAACTTTTGACTGTCCATATAATTAATTAATTTTAATTTCATATGTGGGAACAAATTCTCTTATATTATATAAGATATTTAGCAGGATATAAAGAAGACAAGAAATGTCTATAAAATATTGTATAATATCTTTAACTCTATGGAACCGGCTGCCTTCGACGATTTTTCCGAACCGATACGACATTGAGACCTTCAAAAAACAAGCTTAAAAGCTGACAACGCTTCCGTAATACCAATGGTATTGCATATGTCCTATCCCATAAAAATGCTTATTTAATAAAATTGAATTCTTTTTATTATCACACCAACCATAAGTTATTTAATATTTAATTAATTTCAATTTTTATTTAAATTAAATTATAGTTTTTTTTGGTTGTCCATTAAGGCAACAATATGGTCATCATCTTCCTTCTCCATCTTGAGGAGTAAGGAATGGCTGAAAACCAGCGCTCTCTAAGATTTTAGTTTCCGACATTATATTGCTGAGTCATTGCCTTTTGCTGGAATATGTATTTTTTTATTGTTTGTTACTTATTTCAATTTGAAATTAACAACAACACTTTTCGGTTGTCTTCCGTAGAGTCTACTATACCTGAAGATGCCTCGTGTTGGAGCGAAACACGTGTCGTTTACAAGATGGAAAAGTGATAATCTGTGTTCGGTGTTGTGTATAGTGGTTGGTGGGTGGAGAATTGATGGCCGATTTTCGGTAAGTTTTTGGTTTAAATTCCAAATAAATCCACTTAACCCAACGGAAAAACACACATTATTAATTTTCTGTTATTGTTTTGCTTGTCGCAGATCTTAGCTAGGTAAAACTTTTGACTGTCCATATAATTTGAAATTATTTATTGCCGAATTATACACGATT
Organism: Baronia brevicornis; assembly: GCA_031353405.1. Lineage (NCBI taxonomy): Eukaryota > Metazoa > Arthropoda > Insecta > Lepidoptera > Papilionidae > Baronia > Baronia brevicornis. The sequence continues at coordinate 259,156 of JASFAT010000282.1, read as the reverse complement.
TACTGTGATGTTATGATTTTTCTGACATGAAAAAGATATTTTTCATAAAAATTGTAATTTATCACGCGTAAACCTGAACTCCCCGGTACCCGTACAAGCTGTACGATTTAATATTTTCAAAGTACCCAACTAAAAGCCGCCAGTTCATATTCGTGACGCGAGTATAAATTTTTTTTGCCACATCGCATCACTTACTTTTCTTATCTCGCCAGATAAGATATGCCCTTGATTTTCCTCTCGTTTTTTTCTCCTTTTTTTTCTTACCCGAGATTATACAAAATGTGATGCTGATATACGCGGCAGCGTACCCTAGGGGAACTGTAGACGTTACGTGGCGTCAAATTCACCTTGATCATGTCACATAACGTATGGTAACGCGTCGAAATTTATTTTTTTATTAACGCTGTCGGTGGGAGTCTTTTTATACGCGTATTTTAAAGATCTTTAGTTTTTTTTTTTTGATCTTATAAATCGAAAATAAAAATAAGATTAGTTAGAAAAAAGCGGATATAAAAATAAGAGATTTAATCCAAATTGAAGTTCTTTATTTTTCTATTTTTTTATGGGATAGCAAGGCAAACGAGCAGACGTGACCTGCTAGAAAGCAATCAACGCAGCCCATATACATATATCCGCAGTGCCTTACGTACTTTAAATGAATTTAAGAGCCACGCTGCATACGAATATTTTGTCAAGAATGGCATATTATTTTTCTGTAGCATGAAGAGAAGTACCACACTCCCGCTAAAAATCGGCGTCTGAATGGTAGCTTAGGTACCGCGCTTCTTCAAGTGAGCCGTTGAGTTCCGGAGGCCCTACCCTCCCCCCTACCCGCCCCCTCACTCTCTCAACTCTCTCTCACACTCATAATGATCAAGCGTGTCACCTGATAGAAAGCAATCAACGCTGCTTGTAGACATCCACAACACCTTAGATATCACGGAAGCGTTGCCGGCCTTTATTTAAGGTATGTGCAGGCTTGTTTTTTGAAGGTGCCAATGTCGTATTGGTATATACTTTCAGAAAGGTGCAACGCTGGCTCGTTTGCCTTCTTAATCCATAAAGAAAGAGGTCAACAATAGAAGCAAACTGATATATAATCATCGCTACATGCCAAGTTGCTCGCTTTGAAGCAAATATTTCCGAAAGAAAGCCACCAAGTAATTTAGTCTTCAAAGTTTTTCGGAAGCTATTACCTTCAAGAAGGTCGAAAGAATCTTTGTCTCGCTCCATCCGCTAAGTTGAAATATAATCTTGTGTCACGGGAAAATCTTTGGGACCGTTTTATGGTACCCTCATGTGAAAAGATTGTTTCTTTCGTTACTTTGTTTTTTATTTATATTAAATTAGTTTGACGACGGATTGGATTAGTAAAAGGGCTCTTGCGTACGTAGACAAGGAAAGCCAATCCAATCCAATCCCCATATCCTACTAGTCCTACTAATATTATGAATGCGAAAATTTGTGAGTATGGATGTATGTTTGTAACTCTTTCACGAAAAAACTACTGGACGGATTTGGATGAAACTTTACAGAGTAATATAGGTTATACATCGAAATAATATATAGGCTACAATTTGTAATGATTTTATGTAATTTTGGTCGTAATATAACGATACATGTCGCTTAAGTCGGAAAAAAAATCCTCTGATGGCTTTCTTAGCGTACGCTGCCATTGGAGTGTCACAAAGGATTATGTACCGTAGGATTGTTTGTCTTGAATAGTTCTAAAAAAAGTCCGCGACAACATATATCTATCTTTTCTGTGGAGGCCACTATGACCAAAATTGTGAACCATAAATTAAGTAAAAAAATATATATATATTTATTTAAAATGATCTGTCACGAAACTTAATGTGGCAGACCAAATTCTACGCGAGCGAAGCCGTAGGCAAAAGCTAGTTAGGATAAATATATGTATAATCTACATATATTTATTTTGAATCTGTTTACCCCGCTCATCCGCATTGGACAAGCGTGGTGGGTTACCGTCTGTTCCTCAAGAAATGAGGAGCCCTGCGCCCATATTGGGACTTATGTAGGCTGCAGAAGAATAATTTAGATTAGTTTGTGATTCCTTTGCATTGCAGAATATTTACACTTCTTGCTTGGTTTTTTGGTCACCCATTGGCAAGAAGCATCCATTGTATGTCTAATTAATATCAAAATAACAAGTAATATAAAAAAAAGTTAATTCTTACTTTTATATATTATATATGATATATATTGTATGCTATTTTTATATATTATATACGAAGAATTTCTTTTCTCTCATATAAAGCTAAAATTAATTAATTAAATCCAATTAATGAATTAATACTTGGAAAAAACTCAATTTACATGAAGCGTTTAAACTTGAGTGGATGAATAAAAAAGTATTTTATTACCGATTGAAAGTTTAAATAAGATATACAAATATATACATATATGTAGGGAGAGTGTCTTATTTTTATGGGATAGGAAGGCAAACGAGCTGACGTATCAACTGATAGAAAGCAATCAACGCCGCCCATAAATATCCGCAGTGCCGTAGGCAGTGCAGAAACGATGCCGACCTTTAAAGAAAGTGTCATTATGGGAGAGGGAGGGGATTGGGCCTCCGGAACTCAATCACCGGACAAAGCGCGGTAGCTAAGCTACCACTCAGACGCCGGTTTTCTGCGGGAGTGTGGTACTTCCCCGGGCGCGCCGGCCCATTCGTGCTACAGATAAATAATATGCCATTCTTGACAAATTATTCGTCTGCAGCGTGGCTCTATCTCTACAATGAATTAATAGTAGGAATTTAAAAAGAGGAGAAAGGTAGATATAGGAAAAGAATGGAGAAAATATTGTAATACGAATAATCAATATAATTTAGTAGCTTTAAATGACTTAAAAGTTTTTTTCGAGTACATACATAGGTATATACGCCATTTTCAGTCTTCCTCTCTGCATATAGAGCTATGTGAATACATTCGTTTTCAATCCAAATAACTAATAGTACATCAAAACGAGTTTCGCGGATACGTGACGAAAAAAATCATACGCAGTAAACCCAGTACAGTCGATAACAATATTTGTTAAGCGAAAAAAATTCTATTCGAATACCGATATCTACGCGTGCTTCGGTTCCGGGTGAAAACATTGAAATACAATAATTAAATTCTACATTCGGTAGCATAGGTTCAAATCCAATAACGCACCAGATTCATTCTGATCCAATCACGCCAAATTAAATTCCCTATAACAATTTTGTTGGGTTTCCGAAACTCTATAAAAATAGCATCGCAATAGGATTTGTGATGCTTCCTTAATCTGTTGTCATTTCATTGGTTTTTATTTTGATTCCGTATGTATATATACAGAATTTTCGGAAATTGATGATCAAATAAATTTCTCAGCGAAACGGCTCGTCATTGGTCGCTTTTCGCCCTCGTGAGAATCAGGACGTGACGGGTGGCGAACCACGTCGCCGTCATTTTTCGACAAATTAGGTATATTAAATTCGTCTATAGTGAATCCCACGAGCCGCAAGGGAAGATGGAGGTCAGCCCCAGCAGAGCCCTGCATGCTGAGGTAAGGCACCATAGTCCCCCGGGGGAGCCCGACCCCGGGACGATCGGCACGCTTACGACTAGGCTCGCCCCTAGCCACGCATCCTTTGGCACGGCAGACCGTGGATTGGCGGAGAGGAAGGGAAAGGATAGAGAAGAAAGGAAGGGGCAGGAAAGGAAAATGTGGATTGGGAGGGTTACCAGACTCGGAATAAACATTTAAAATTTTCTGGCAGCGGATGGCGCTCTGTGGTCTCTGCCAACCCCTGCGGGGATAGGCGTGAATATATAATAATAATAATAATAATAAATTTCTTCCTCTATGGATTCGGTTTCCTTCAAAACATTAATTTCCAAATTTGATATTGTAATTTACAAGATTGAAATAGAATAAAATAAATAAAGAAATATTTATTGCCGAAAATCATACAATTTGAAATTTATTAATGTAGTCAGGCGTTACTTTGCGGAAATCCATCACTATATGGACAGTCTAAAGTTTTACTTAGCTAAGATCCGCGACAAGCAAAACAATAACAGAAAATTAATACTGTGTTTTTCCGTTGGGTTAAGTGGATTTATTTGGAACTTAAACCAAAAACTTATCGAAAATCGGCCATCAATTCTCCACCCACCAACCACTATACACAACACCAGACACACATTATCACTTTTCCATCTTGTAAACGACACGTGTTTCGCCCCAACACGAGGCATCATCAGGTATAGTAGACTCTACGGAAGACAACCGAAAAGTGTCACTTTTCGGTTGTCTTCTGTATAGTGTCTGGTGGGTGGAGAATTGATGGCCGATTTTCGGTAAGTTTTTGGTTTAAGTTCCAAATAAATGCACTTAACCCAACGGAAAAACACACATTACTAATTTTCTGTTATTGTTTTGCTTGTCGCGGATCTTAGCTAAGTAAAACTTTTGACTGTCCATATAATTTGAAATTTGTAACGTACAATCAAAAATTAAAATTTTCCAATATGATGTCCGTGACTAAAGTCTCATAGTGCCCTGGATTTCATTTATTCCTTACTCCCCAAGATGAAGGATGAGGGCCATATTGTCGCTTTAATGAACAACAAAATTAAAGCAACAATAACTGAAATTTAAATTGAAATTAATTAAGTTAAAACAAGATAATTTCTTACATATATACATACATACATATCATCACGCTTATTTCCCGTAGGGGTAGGCGGAGACCACAGATCTCCACCAGCTACGATCTCGGTACACTTTTTTTGCTTCATCCATCACTACATTCAATCATCACTACAAGCTCGCTAGTTAAGGGTACTTTGACTCGGCCTTTCTTGAGAACTTCAGCATTTTGGTCATGTTTTGTCCTCCTCGGTCTTCTTCTACCGACCCTTCCTTCCACATCCGTAACTTGAATTTCATATATTACACTATATATTCATATATATGTATATATACAAACAAATTTCGTATGTTATTGATACCAATAAAATCTCGCCTGCTGTCATTATTAATGATGTGTCGTCACCGGCGTCATTATCGTGGCGTGACGTGTGTCATGACATGTCGTTATCACGTCGGCATCGATTGATTTATGAGTGCGACTGTACACGTGTTTGTTCAACTGAGTGTACTAAATGTCGGTTCTGCTTTTTTTTTTCTTCGATGACAATTACTTATTACCATTATGCCAGTGTAAAGGAAAATACGATAGATCTCTTGTAAATAGAATCTCTTGTAATATATGAAATCTATAGACTCAACTTATCACGTCAATTCATGATAAAATGGTGACTATTCTACCAAAACCTTGTATGGAAATTTTCAGTCAACTTAAAAAAGTCACGATACACGCATTTATTTCGTATCACTTCACTAATACGCTAATACAATGAAATAATATGCCTGATGATGACATAAGATGTTTTTTTATGGGATAGGAGGGCAAACGAGCTGGCGTGTCACCTGATGGAAAGCAAACAATGCCGCCCATAAACATCTGCAGTACCATAGGCAGTGCAGAAACGTTGCTGGCCTTTAAGGAAACTGTCATTATGGGAAGGAGGAAGAGAAGGGAGAGGAGGAGGGGGAGGGGGGTTGGGCGGAACTCAGCCGCTTACCGGATGAAGCGCGGTAGGTAAGTTACCACTCAGACGATGGTTTTCTACGAACATAGACCATAGACATCCGCAGCGCTACAGGCAGTGCGCAAGTGTTACCAACCTTTAAGGAAAGTGTCATTATGAGAGTGGGAGGAGTGGTGAAGAAAGGGGGAAGGGAAGGGGAGAGAATTGGGCCTCCGACACTCTTGCTCAACGTACGAAGCGCGGTAGCTAAGTTACCACTCAGACGCCAGTTGTCCGCGGGAGTGTGGTACTTCCCCGGGCGAGCCGGCCCATTCATGCTACAGACAAATAATATGCCAGCAGCGTGGCTCTACCATTGGCAAAGTATACATACATACGTATCGTCACGCCTGTCTCCAGTAGACCCCTACGCAGGCAGAGACCACAGATCTCCATCTGCTACGATCTCGGCATACTTCCCTTGCTTCCTCCACACTCATTATTCTCCTCATGCAAGCCCGCCGGTTGAGGGTACTCTTAACCTGGCCTTTTTTAAAAAATTCAGCAATTTGGTCAAGGTACGTTTTTCGTGGTCTTCCTCTTCCGGCCCTTCCATCCACATTCGCAATTTAAATTTCTTTTGCCAGTACTCTTTCATCCATCCTCTCTATATGCCAAAAGCATCTAAGCATCCCATTTTCTACTTTTGTCACAACACCTTCTTTCACTCCACATTGCTCTCTTATATCTTCATTTCTTATTATGCTAAATTTGAATGGTTCCTCTGTTTCTAGATCGTTTAACTATCTGACGTCGCAAATTACGCGTCAAACTGTCGATTAAAAGCTTCAATCGCATCACCAAGTCCGACACCTTTAACCTATCTGCCCTAATTCGTACAAGCGCCGCGCAAAGTTCCCAAGCATTATTACAAAGTTGCTCTAAGCCGGGTATTGATTGATAGATCGGTATTTCTTTCTTGTTACAAAGTAGTTCGGCGCGGGGGTTTTATCCGGATCTTTGTTTACCCTCGTGTCTTTCATTGCTAACACACTGTCATGTCATTTGGGAAACGTGGAACTTGAAAATTAAACTCGGTCTTATTTATTAATGGAGTCAGGCGTTACCTTGCGGAAATCCATCACTGTATGGACAGTCCAAAGTTTTACTTAGCTAAGATCCGCGACAAGCAAAACAATAACAGAAAATTAATAATGTGTGTTTTCCGTTGGGTTAAGTGGATTTATTTGGAACTTAAACCAAAAACTTACCGAAAATCGGCCATATTCTCCACCCACCAACCACTATACACAACACCAAACACACATTGTCACTTTTCCATCTTGTAAACGACACGTGTTTCGCCCCAACACGAGACATCTTCAGGTATAGTAGACTCTACGGAAGACAACCGAAAAGATGATTTTTCGAAAAGATGACTTGATGACTGGAGAATTCATGGCCGATTTTCGGTAAGTTTTTGGTTTAAGTTCCAAATAAATCCACTTAACCCAACGGAAAAACACACATTATTAATTTTCTGTTATTGTTTTGCTTGTCGCGGATCTTAGCTAAGTAAAACTTTTGACTGTCCATATTCGGTCTTATTTAAACCCATCATATTTGTTGGCATTAAAACAGGCGTCTGAGTGGTAGCTTAGCTACCGCGCTTCGTGCGGTGAGTGTTTGATTTAAGCCCTATTCTCCTCCCTCCTCCCCCTCTCATTTACCTTTCCTTAAAAGTCGGCGAAACTTCTGCACTGCCTATGGCGCTGCGGATGTTTATGGGTGGTGGGTTTTATTGATTGTTTTCCATCTATTCCATCATATTCCATACTGCGCTAATCATATATTTTTTTTTATGGAATAGGAAGGCAAACGATCAAGCGCGTCGCTTTATGGTAAGCAGTCAACGCCGCCCATAGACATCTGCAACACTATAGCCATTGCAAATGAATTGCCAGCCTTTGAGATCGTATCGGCTCGGAAATATCGCTGAAGGTAGCTTCATGTAGTGGTGATGGGTGGAATGATGTTCTAGGAAAAATGCACCTTACTGGATGAATGACGATCTAGTACAGGGCTTTTTTCGAAGCGATATGACATTGGAATGTTTAAAAAAACATTTTTTTATGGTAAGCCAAACGAGCAGGCATGTCACCTGATGGAAACCAATCAACGCCGCCCATAGACATCCGCAACAGCCATAGGCAGTGCGGAAGTGTTGCCGACATTTAAGCAAAGTGTTATTAAATAAATTAAATAAGAGTGGGAGTGGGAGGAGGGAGAGTATTGGGCCTCACCGTACGTAGCGCGGTAGCTAAGCTACCACTCAGACACTGGTTTTCTGCGGGAGTGTGTTACGTCCCCGGGCGAGCAGGCCCATTCATGCTACAGACAAGTAATATGCCATTCTTGACAACGTATTCGTCTGCAGCGTGGCTCTACCACTATCAAAGATATTTCTAAAAGCCCGGCAACGCTTCCTCAAAATGGTTTCACAATAGGATATTGAATGAATGTGTTAGTCATTTTCTATCAATCATATTCACTATTAACTGCCTCGTTTATCCTGTTACATCATAACTCATATAGGATCTTTGTGTCGAACATTTTTACTTATGCCCGCTGGCCATCCGTCAAAGCAGTGTGTCACACACGGACATTCTATTCATGTTATGCGGGAGGTTAAGTCATCAATCTTCCAAACTCTTGGGTGTTTGTTTAGAAAAGTTTTTTTCGCAAAGTCTCAAGCCTTACGTCCGGGGAAAACGGCGAGTGTTGAATATTGATTATTGATTTGTGTTTGAATTTGTGAAAGGGAACTTAAGAACTTAAGGCTTGTTCTGTAGGTAAAGCTTTTAATATCCCGTAAGTTTACCTCGCTATTCGAGAACTACATTTATTCTGATGTGTCTTATCAGCCTTTATATATATATATATTTTTATGGAATAGGAAGGCAAACGAGCAGGCGTGTCATCTTATGGAAAACAATCAATGCCTTCTATAGACATCCGTAGCGCTAAAGGCAGAAGCGTTACCGGCCTTTAAGGAAAGTGTCATTGTGGGAGTGGGTGCGTGAGGGGGGAAGGGGAGGGGGAGTCGGGAGGGGGAATGGGAGTCGGGAGAGGGAGGGGAGTGGGAGTTGGGCCTCCGGAACTCAACCGCTCATCGAACAAAGCTCAGTAAATAAATAAATCTTCAATTTAATATAATATAATCCTGCATTACCACTGACTGACTGACTCACTGACTTGTTATTTGGGAAACTGTAAGAGATGAAATATAAGTTCGTTCTAGGGAAATGTACGGATAGGGCTCTAGGCAGAGGAATTATATCCAAACCGTGAAAATCTGAACCTGATCGCTCTTAAACAAAAAGTGGTGACAAATGCGACCGCATGGTTGAAAAAAATCCACAATGGTGGTAAAAAAGATGGTCGCCATACACGGCTGAAATCGTCATTTATAAGTTGATTTCGCTGAAATTTGGCAGAAGCCCGAAAGGCTAATTAACTAACTAACCTTACTTTATTGTCGCATCGACCCAAAATGGATCTTGGTCTCCGAACAGATCTTACGCCACCGTGCCCTGTCTTGCGCCACCTCCTGCCAGTTGCAGACTTGAAGGTTGCGCAAATCATCCTCGATCATGTCTCTCCAGCGGTACCTGAGCTGATACCGAAAGGCTGGTTTAATGAAATAAAGACCGCTGGTCGCTTGGTACTTTTCGGTTCTTTTCCGTAGAGTCTACTATATCTGATGATGCCTCGTGTTGGGGCGAAACACGTGTCGTTTACAAGGTGGAAAAGTGGTAGTGTGTGTTTGGTGTTGTGTATAGTGGTTGGTGGGTGGAGAGTTGCTGATGGCCGTTTTTCGGTAAGTTTTTGGTTTAAGTTCCAAATAAATCCACTTAATCCAGCAGGAACACACACATTATTAATCTTCTGTTATTGTTTTGCTTGTCGCGGATCTTAACTAGGTAAAACTTTTGACTGTCGACATATTGATGGATTTCCGCAAAGTAACGCCTGACTCCATTAATCCGCTGGGTACTTATGAATCTACAAAGTACACGAACACGTTTGTGGTTGTTCAAAAGACAGAACGAGTTGAGAGTTATGTCTGCAGCGTTCTTAGACGATGCTGCAGCATACATATATCTCTGTTACTTTGCAACCCTAGAACAGAGAAGGAAACTTGCATAGTTCTAATAATTGCCCAGTTGGAACGAACTTCAGTGATAAAACTCACCCGCTCGTCTCATTCTCGTGCCGGGGGAGGCTGTAGTACGTTTTATATTTTAGATTTATGTGAGGCGCGATAAATTTTACGGTGTGGAAACTTCTACGCGGGTTAAAGTCGAGATGGTTGAATACTGGGTACAGTTGCTGTAAAAAATAAGTTGACGTCTAACTTCAGATGTTGGCGATTAATATTTATGAAAGTTAATCTGCGTAATAGTCAACATCAGAAAGAATTCATTACAAAAACATAATGTGCAGAATTATAAAGAAGTATTCATATTTATTTGTGATTATGAGATTTGTGGGTGGGCTTGAATACTTTCAATCCGACTTTTGTGTGTTCGTCACTTTCTGCTAAAAGAACATAATTATGTCAAAGAGTATTCTTGGTATCTGAAAAGCGAAATAAAATGCTTTTTATCACACTAGTAGTATTGCCTTTCAGGATTAAATTATATTTACATTTAAAGCATTGTCTATTTATATGGGATAGAAAGACAAAAGAGCAGGTGTATCACCTGATGAAAAGCAATAAACGCCGCTATGAGGTAATGTGTAGGCTTTTTTTTAAATGTATGACATTGATCAGTTCGATAATACATTATAAGCATTAAATTTTGTAGCGGATAGAGCTCTGTGGTCTCTGCCAACTCCTGCGGGGGATAGGCGTGAATATATAAAAAATAAAAAATTAATATTTCTTTTACTAATACACATTTTTGCAAAGACATTGTTGCCGCTGGAAGAAAAATAACTTTTGCCGCTTTATTTCGCTCGAGTGTTATGTCGGTGACTGTATTTTGTATTAAATCATTTAATAAAAATATTGCTCCATTTTCGTGGGCGACTGTACCGCAAACGCGGTCCCCGCATAGAAATTTACACGTGTCTTTGTTGTCTTACCATAAAAGCCTTGCGAATTCCCAGCGTTCTCTGAATACCGGACCGAGTGTTATTCTGCCTTTAGTAGTTGCCTTTAGAAGTAAGAGTAGAAAATAAAGCGCGTCAGTTATGCGAATAAAGTGTATGCGCTTTTGAAATTCTAAAAGATAACTTTGAAATAAATACAAATTTATCTATTTAATTTAATCTACACTATTTATTTTCAGTTTTATAAGTGGCTAGGGGCGAGCTAAGTCGCAAGCGTGCCGACCGTCCCGGGATCAGGCTCCCAGGGTACTATAGTACCTTACATCAGAATGCTGGGCTCTGTTGGGGCTGATCTTCATCCTCCTTTGCGGCTCGTGGGATTCACTATGACGAATTTTAATATACCTAATTTGTTAAAATATGACGGCGACGTGGTCCGCCACCCGTCACGTCCTTATTCCCACGAGGGCAAGAAGCAACTAACGGAGAGCTGTTTCGCTACGATGAATGTGAGAGGAAGGATGGATGAGTGTGGTCCTCCACACTCCAGCAGGGAGGGTGTACTGCGATCGTAGCGGATGGAGATCTGTGGTCTCTGTCTGTTTTTTAAAGGTCCCAAACACCGCTGAAGATAGCTGGTTAAACAGAGCGTTAGTACGTGGTAAGAAGTTTCTAGAAAGACGCACCGTACTGGATCGCCATTCATCCAGATGTTGGGTTTGACACTTTTAGTCTAATACCAATACACTATAGATATTATCTTACATAAGCGTTGCCAGCCTTTAAGAAACATATAGGCTTGTGTTTTGAAGGTTCCAAAGTCATATCGGTTCGGATATACCGCTGAAGGTAGCTGGTTCCATAGAGTGGTGGTACTACATCGCATCTTAGCCTCTTTATATAGAAGTATACATTGTTTACTAGTAAGATTTGCTGTTGAAATGATTGATTGTATTAGGCCTTATAGAAACATTTTTGACTGTACTGGTTATTGGAAAATAAGATTATTTTTTTGCCCTAAAAATATTTTAAGATAGCCTCGAGTTATATCGAGAAAGATAAGAAGTGATTTTCATTGTTTGCGATACTGAAGTCTGTGTCACTCAAACTGAAGCCCCTCCCTATTATTTTGTTGGTGTCAATTCTGTTTCCTTTCCTGTCGGGAATCCGTTTTCAAACAAAAAGTTAATTAAAGATAAACATCTGAACGTTCGCATAAATAATAGTGATGTTCAATCTTTATCGCTTTTTTGTTTCGTTTTATTTTTTTATTTGGATTAATACGTTTTTTAGTTATATACATTTAAGCTTTCTGATACCTATTCAAGTAAGCAAATTGAAAACAGGAAATTGATTAATGTAGTCAGGCGTCACTTTGCGGAAATCCATTACTATGTGGACAGTCAGAATTTTTACTTACCCAAGATCCGCGACAAGCAAACAAAAATGGATAAAAATAATAATGAGTGTTTTACTGGAATTGTACACGACACGTGTTTCGCCTCAACACGAGGCATCATCAGGTATAGAAGACTCTACAGAAGACAACCGTTAAGTTGAAAGATATTTTTGTTTGCTTGTCGCACATATTAGTTAAGTCAAAATTCTGAATGTCCATAAAAGCTGAATTAGGCTCTTTTTCTTAAAGAAACTTTTTATTTCTTAGTCCTTCTTAGCAGAAGTACCAAGCTGAGAATATACAAAACGGTTATAAGTCCTATTTTAATGTATGGAGCCGAAGCTTGGACACTCATGCTTAAAGAGAAGAATAAACTATTAGTGGCTGAGCGAAAAATTATAGTCGATTTCATCTTCTTATGGTCCTATTTCGTCGGGGTGGGGAAGAGGGCATCCACAGTGCTTCTCTATTGGGATAGGTCTTGAGCGACGCGCTTCACTTCAGGCCACGTAAACCCGATGGCTTTCATCTCGACCGCTACGGAGCGCTTCCAGGTGTGTTTGGATCGGCCTCGCTTCCTTTCCCCTTGAGGAATCCAATCCAGCGCTTGTCTGGGAATGCCGGTTTAGTCGTTTTATAAGGCGCGAGTTGAATCTAACAACAATGGTTTTCATTATACAGATATTGGAACCTGCAAAAAGCAAGCCTAGACATTTCTCAAAAACTGTTAACGCTTTCTTAATGCCATAGGCATTGCACTACCGCTTATAGGCATGCGGATGTCTTTAAGCGGCGTTGATTGCTTTCATAGGCAAGACACGTCTTCTCGTTTGCTTACCTATCCGTTAAAAAGTTTTCACCCGTAAAAAAGCAATTATTTATGATTGTTTTACTGGATATAAATATGTATTTATATGTAACCGATTGGCTCAGTGGCGCGGCCCTCCGCCCACGGAGTTAAAGGTCGCGGGTTCGATTCCCGCATCGGAATAAATATATATATATGAATTTAGAAATATTTATTCCGAGTCTGGTAACCCCCCAATCCGCATTTCCTTTCCTGCCCTTTACTTTCCCTTCCTTTCCGCCAATCCATGGTCTGCCGTGCCAATGGATGCGTGGCTAGGGGCTAGCCTAGTTGAAAGCGTGCCGACCGTCCCGGGATCGGGCTCCCCGGGTACTATGGTGCCTTACCTCAGCATGCAGGGCTCTGCTGGGGCTGAAATCCATCCTCCCTTGCGGCTCTTCGGATTCACTAAGACGAATTTAATATACCTAATTCGTTGAAAAATGCCGGTGACGTGGTTCGCCACCCGTCACGTCCAGATTCTCACGAGGGCGAAAAGCGACTAATGGAAAGCCGTTTCGCTGCAATGAATGGTAGCGGATGGAGCTCTGTGGTCTCTGCCAACCCCTGCGGGGGATAGGCGTGAATATATAAAAAAATATATATATGTAATCTACCGTATTTTTATGGGATAGGAAGGCAAACGAGCAGGCGTGTCACCTGATGGAAAGCAATCAACGCCGCCCATAGAGATCCGCAGCGCAATAGGCAGTGCGGAAGCGTTTAAGCCGACCTTTAAGGAAAGTGTCATTATGGGAGTGAGAGGGTAGGGGGGAGAGGAAGGGAGAGGGTGTTAGGCCTCCGGGACTCGGCCGTTCACCATACGAAGCGCGGTAACTAAGCTACCACTCACACGCCGGTTATCTTCGGGAGTGTGGTACTTTCCCGGGCGAGCCAGCCCATTTATGCTACAGATAAATTTTATGCCACTTTTGACAAAGTATTCGTCTGCAGCGTGGCTCTAGCACTAAAAAAAACTACACCGTACGTATAATTTAATGTTTATTACTCCAAAGTGTAAAGGAGGTGGTAACTCTTTATTTGGATGCGGTTAAAGGGTATATCGTATAAAGCCAACTTGACTGACAGTTTCCAAGTGAATGAAACATCTGACTCAGCTTAACGACTATCAATTAGTAGGACGGAATACTGGCGAATCCCGGCAACGTTTTGCGTCATCGGTCGTCTATTGAAATGCTCTAATCACCACTGCATTGAGTTTAGGCCATGGGTTTTTTGGTACAATTTCTTTAGGCTGGTCCTTGATAAATAAATATATAATATATAAAAGTAATTGCTGATAATTCACAATGACTAGGTTCTTATTTATTACCCGTTTTCCTTTTTGTTCGTCAAACTTCTTTCTATAGCCGCGTTACACGGCACTGGGTTGGGGAAAAAATCTATGGGTTCGCGTCAGCAACATGGTACAGCTTAAGGTATTATATATTAAAATTATTTTTATATAAAAAATATTATTAATGAATATTAATATTATCCTTTATTTACATATTTTTCTCTTAATAACAATTTTTTTATATTATAAATAAATTTATATTATAATAAAAAAAAATCTCTATAAAAATAATATTATTACTAAGGTTATTAATTCTTCGTGGCGGGATAAACCAAGCACACGAAGGATTATGCATTCAAGGAAAGGAACCTTCTCACGATCCTAGCCGTGCACAATATGATTGCTTTTTGGATTTAACCCACTTACCTAAACCTAACTTGGACAGATGGGCGTCCAAATTTTTACCGATAAGTCCAGAGACCACTATGGGTACAATGACAGTTGAATCAACGTGCCACATGGCGGAAATCTCATGCGCGAGGTCTATGTATTTTATTTGTTTATCTTTTTCCGCTTTAATGAGATTCTCGTCATGCGGAACACTAATATCAACTATCATTGCCTCGCGTGTAATTCGATCCACTATCACAATATCAGGCTTATTGGCAACAATGTTCCGGTCCGTGATAATGGATCGATCCCAGTACAATGTTTTTAGATTTGCTTAAACATAGCAACAATATCTTTTTTAACAAATAAATGAAATTACTGCAAAACAATTCCTAAAATACAATTCAATATTCACAGTACATGTTTATATGAATTTTAGATAATTCTAAATAATTTATGTTGCACGACTGGTTTCGAGAACTGACTTTAGATCCTGTTTATAACAAGGCACTTCCTGCTCGCATAGGTCATATTAATATTATTATTAATTTATTTATTTTTCTATCATTTATTATTTATGTATTATTAAGACTTTAATTTTACCGAGACGCAGTCTCCACTCTAGCACTTGTCTGCTCTAACGATTGTCGGATCTCCGACAAACGTGACCAGCCCATTGCCACTTCAGTTTGCTAATTCGAAATGCTATGACGGTGACTTTAGTCCTCCGGCGGTTTTGTTCATTCCGAATTATATCTACCAGAGAAACTCCGAGTATAGCTATTCTATTCTATTCTATAAATGTCTGTCGGATTTACATATAAATTAACCTGATGCGGGGATTGAACCCGCAACCATTCACTCAGTAGATGACAGCTCAACTGCCAATCCAATTGGTTATCATATTAAAATATACACCGTCCACAATATTAAACTTGATACAACTTAATACGTCCAATATTAAACTTTGAAAACACTACGTGACTTTATTTAAGGTCTTCGAAACTAAAGCACTTAATAAAATTGGAAAGTTTCCAATATAAAGGTTAACTCAATAGTAATGTAATAAATTCGTTAGAAAACTTACAACTCTCCCAAATCTCGTGTTTGGAGTGAGTATTTAATGATATTATTTATTTTACTTTTGAAAAAGATTACAAAAGGGCTATTTGGATTGTTGCAAATTGAGTTAAAAAAGTTTCGTTGAAGGTTTAAAAGATCTTTTCTGTTCTTTTTAAAATAATTTTTATTAGTGGTAGAGCCACGCTGCAGACGAATACTTTGTCAAGAATGGCATAATATTTTTCTGTAACATGAATGAGCCGGCTCGCCCGGGGAAGTACCACACTCCCGCAGAAAACCGGCGTCTGAGTGGTAGCTTACTTACCGCGCATCGTACGGTGTGCGGCCTGAGTTCCGGAGTCCGAAGAACTTTATTTTTCGACGAACTTGTCTTTTGCCCTGGATTTTTCCCATCATGATTATTTGCAGCAACTTGTACATGTCTCACGATATGACCCAGGTAAGCAACTTTTCTACCTTTTTTGATGGTCTGCAAAAGTTCACGTTTTTCCTTGACTTGCTTTCTTTCCTGAGAAATGTTATATCAACATTTCATTGTAACTATATAATTTAAGTTAAATAATGAGACTGAGGATCCCATAGTCTAACTGTCCAAACAGTTTTTTGAGACCTTTTATAACTCAAAAATCTGTAATTAGTTTTAATAAAATAAAAAAAAAAAAGTCCACAAATTTCTTAAAGGCTGACAATAATTCTGCAACGCCTATGGCACTGTGAGCCGGAGAACCAGAGTCACCGACATTGCTCTTCAAGTTAGCAGACTGAAGTGGCAATGGGCTGGACACGTTTGTCGGAGAACCGACAATCGTTGGAGTAGACGAGTGCTGGAGTGGAGACCGCGACTCGGCAAACGTAGTGTGGGACGCCCTCCTGCTAGATGGAGCGACGATCTGCGCAAGGCGGCTGGCAGAGACTGGATGCGTGTAGCCGAAGATCGGGCTAGGTGGCGCGCCTTGGGTGAGGCCTATGTCCAGCAGTGGACTGCCGCGGGCTGATATATATATATATATATGGCACTGTGAATGTCTGTGGGCAGCGCTGATTGCTTTCCATCAGGTGACACGCCTGCTCGTGTGCCTTCCTATCCCATAAAAAGGGCGGAGTTAGAACAAAGCATATTTTCCTCCACCTCTCTCCGCCATGGAAGTACTCAATAAACCTATTTTTTCGCTTAAACAAAACAATGTAATCACAGGGAGGAACAAACTCCGCTATATTTCCGTTCCACCATTAATAAGGGCTACGCTCTCTTGTTGTTTTCATTCCGAAACAAAGATATATCTGCCGCGTACCTTTGTGCGAGCGATATATCATGCTTAGGAAATAAGGTGTATAAAATATAGACAACGTACGGCGTGGCGTATCTGATGTATTGGAATGGCTTTGAATTGTAATCCAACTTGGCAAAGTATTATATAACATGAATTGAGGACTTTTCCCGCCAACTTACATCAGTTTTATTTCATTTTCATAATTTTATATTATTATCAGTTATATTGTTTAATTGTGGTGGCGTATTATACAATATATATAGTTCGATAAATGCGTATAAGTGAAGTGATATGAAATAAATACGTTTATCGTTACTTTTTAAGTTGACTGAAAAAGTCCATAGAAGATTCTAGTAGGATAGCCACCATTTTATCAAGACGTAACGTGATAAGCTGACTAGTTAGTTACATTTCAAGAGATTTGATATTATTGTATTTTACTTGATACTGGCCTAATAGTTATAACTAATTGTCATCAAAGAAAAGAAAATAAAAGAACATGAATTGAATGAATGAATGAATGGTTGAATGAATGAATGGTACCTTTAGTGATGACGCACATATATACACGATATTCAGAGAAGAAAATAAATTCATTAAAACTTAGTAAATTGTAGAATAGGTTGAAAAATAGAACAAAGAAAAAGCATACAAAAGCATACCTTGTAATGTACCTGACTCTTATTCAGCACGGACTGTGACGATCCATGGTTAGATCATATACATGCACATATTACATATAAATATAACTTTTTATGGGATAGGAAGGCACACGAGCAGGCGTATCTCTTGATGAAAACAAATCATCTGCAGGGCTATAGGCATTGTATAAGAGATACCAACCAGCCTTTAAGAAGGCTTGTTTTTTAATTTCCAATGTCGTATCGGTTTTGGAAACGGTACAAGATCGCAAGTCATCGGGACCTTCAAAAAACAAGCCTACACATGCAGTTAATGATTTCGCCAACACATTTTGAGGTCCTGCGTCACAAAACATACAATGTACTTTGAACAAAAGTAATTAAAGAGAATATTTCATGTAACATATTACACATTAAGGTAAATGTTGTAAAGAAAGCTGTTTAAGTAGACCAATCATGGTGTAAATATGGTGTCATGATAAAAGTAATTAAGATACCTAATTTGTCGAAAATGACGGCGACGTGGTTCGCCACCCGTCACGTCCTGATTCTCACGAGGGCGAAAAGCGACCAATGACGAGCCGTTTCGCTGCGATGAATGGCAGCGGATAGAGCTCTGTGGTCTCTGCCAACCCCTGGGGGGATAGGCGTGAATATATAAAAGAACTCCTTCATCAAATGGAGCCACGATCTGTGCAGGGTTTTTGAACAGCTTAATATATACATACATACATAAATATCGCCACGAGTGTTTCCTGTAGGGGTAGACAGAGCTCACAGATCTTGGCACACTTTCCTTGCTTCCTCTACACTCATCGCTCTCCTCATGCAAGCCCACCTGTTAATAGGGATAAATAGAGGTCTAGGAGGTAAATAGAGGAGGTTAATTGATCAGTCTATGATTAAATCTGCAAATGATGACAATAATTATAATATTTAAGACTTCGTGTACCAAAAAGGTCACATTTTATGTGAGACAATTATCAAATGAGGCCATACCTGCCAAGGGTCAACTAAGGCAAAGGTACAAAATTCCACACACATTATCCTAACAATAATAAAACGACCTTTTATCATGACCCTCCCTTCTCCGAAACGAGGTCTGAAGACCACCTCCCTCGGCAAATATTCCCAATGCGTCCCAGAGTTATTTGGGCAGGTATTTTGCCTACTTTAATATTGGATCCCCGTTTTGAATTTCAATTTGTTATCGAAGACGACTCGGTCTGATTTTTCATGCGGGTGTGAGCGGGCGCTGTAATTTTTATATTTACACGTGAAATTTTGTATTGCAAAATATTGTTAGATAAATGTAAGACGTATTTCTAATGGTTAAAAATTTTATTCACTATACATCACAATAAGGTACATTTTTTTTTCATTATAAATCAGAATAAGGTATAGTTTTTCATTATACATCAGAATAAGGTATAGTATTTTACATTATATATCAGAATAAGGTATATTTTTTTCATTATATATCAGGTAAGGCATATTTTTTCATTAAAAATCAGAATAAGTTATATTTCTTTTCATTACACATCAGAATAAGGTATTTTTTTTTTCATTATATATCAAAATAAGATACATATTTTTTCATTATAAATTAAAATAAGGTATATTTTTTATTATACATCAAAATAAGATATTTTTTTTCGTTATACATCAGAATTAGGTATATTTGTTTTCATTATACATCAGAATAAGTTATATTATTTTTACATTATATATCAGAATAAGGTTTATTTTTTCATTATACATCAGAATAA
Source organism: Baronia brevicornis (assembly GCA_031353405.1). Taxonomy (NCBI): domain Eukaryota; kingdom Metazoa; phylum Arthropoda; class Insecta; order Lepidoptera; family Papilionidae; genus Baronia; species Baronia brevicornis. The sequence continues at coordinate 239,750 of JASFAT010000282.1, read as the reverse complement.
GGTATTTTTTGTTTCATTATACACCAGAATAAGGTATATTATTTTACATGATATATCATATAATTTAAATTTTAATATTACTAATCTAAAATTATAATATTTTTTGTTTATGGCTAACTTAAATGATGAATTGTTATAAAACTTAAGCGAAAATTCTTAAAATGATGCTTATAATTATGAAGCCATTTAGAACTTCCCTCTATTAAATACAAAATTAACACAAATTGACTAATATCGTTTAAAAGTCTATATAAACGATATTTGTATGTAATAAAAAGAAATATATTTTTCATGAAAACATATAACACCTTTCTTACAATAATAATTTTGGGTTTATCAACCTCAAAAGGTAGTTTAATAAAAACAAAATAAACAAGCGAAGCAAGAAATAACTTTTGGAATACCCTCCAATTCCAATATCACGAGAGATATTTCAAATTATCTGCATGTTAAAACTCGCTTGAATGCCAGTTAAAATACTCAACCAGATCTTGACTTTGCCGATGTTTAAGGAGGGTTCCAATCGTTCCAACTACAAAGAGCTTCCGATAATTATCATTCGTTCCCCGCACCCGAGATAACTCGAAGCGTCTCGATCGCGCCAATTTAAAACGGGGGCCCATCTATAAAGTGCCTAATTCAACTTTTCCCGGAGATAAATTCCAAGGCGAGTTTCGGAATATATCCCGGACTGCGATCGTCTCGCCAAACTGGAGTTAATTTGAACAGTTCGACTGCGAAGTAAGAAGTTTTGCATCTTTAGTTTGGAGTCGAGTGAGAGGTTGTCAGCTCCACCCGGGTCCAATTAGAGGGCTCGCGAAATATTTTTCGAATTCCCCAACTCTTATAAAGTTTTGGAACGATTCCCCAGCATGTTGTCATATACTAGTATATATTTCTATATTTCTATGTTAATTTTGTTAGTTACCAAGTATATTTCTATATATATGAAAATGGAGAGCTATTTTGTTATTAATGGAGTCAGGCGTTACTTTGTGGAAATCCATCACTATGTGGACAGTCAAAAGTTTTTACTTAGCTAAGATCCGCGACAAGCAAACAATAACAGAAAATTAATAATGTGTGTTTTCCTGCTGGATGAAGTGGATTTATTTGGAACTTGACCCAATAACTTACCGAAAAACGGCCAGCAACTCTCGACCCACCAACCACTATACACAACACCAAACACACAATACCACTTTTCCACCTCGTAAACGACACGTGTTTCGCCCCAACATGGAGCATCTTCAGGTATAGTAGACTCTACGGAAGACAACCGAAAAGCTATTTTGTTACTCTCGCTAAAACTCAAAAACGGCTCGACCGATTTTAATATATATATTTTTTTGTTTTTTTTTTGCTATAATACAGGGAAGGTTTAAAAATAAAAAATAGAATAATAATAAATCCCTTTATTTTCTTAACAATCGAAAAGTATTTACAATATTTACATAGCATGTTTGTTTTTGTCAAGGGTCTCTCAACGAATATGGGCTTCCTCCAATTTCTTCCATTTTTTCTGTGCTGAGGTATGGAAATCCAGTCAACTCCTGCAATCTTTTTTATTTTATCGTACCATCTTTCTAATGGTCTCCCTCTTTTAGGTTTTGCAACATAAAAAATATAAGGAAAACATAAAAGAACAGTTTGAAAAATGAATAATTCTCTTTCTTCCTTTTACGTCCAATTACTTTCAATAGATGGCGTTCGTGGCGGATTTATAGTCTAACGTCTTGTTGTTTATACAAAACTGTCGTTTCTCTTGGGCAATTTTGAAAAGTATTGCATGCCTAAGTACTGTGGCGTGCCAGCCGTTCTTCTTACAGCGACGCCCGGGATCTTTAGGGGGTTTTTACCTTCTAATAAAATTCTTCAAAATTATATTATTTTATTCTTCTTATTTTTTTTTATAATTATATCATATTTATTATTATTACCTTATTATATTTTATACTCTTTAGTTTACATTTTATATATGTGCCGAACGGGTGACATGTCTATATTATAAAAAATGTCAAACGAACTAATATTTTTGTTTATTATTACTAATATTTTTGTAATTTAAAAAGAAATAAAACAAAAAGTTTTATTGCATTAGTAATACAATTATTAAGGTATCACTACAGTACTAACATACCAGGAGAAGATAAATACAGAGGAACATAAATTGTAAGTGAAACGAAGTTAAACCGGCCATCAGGTTATCACAAAAAAAAATGATTATTTCTTTTTATTAAAACTGTCAAAGGAGCAGCGCTCTATGACATCTTCATCATTATCATCAATGCAGACGTATTTGCCACTGATATTCAGTGACGACCTGATAATCATACTGTCATGGTTCCACCACAATTATTTAGGTGTTATGTGGACAGTCAGAACTCTATATGGACAGTCAAAAGTTTTACTTAGCTAAGATCCGCGACCACTGTCGCGCCACTATACACAACACCAAACACACATTATCACTTTTCCATCTTGTAAACGACACGTGTTTCGCCCCAACACGAGGCATCTTCAGGTATAGTAGACTCTACGGAAGACAACCGAAAAGTCACTTTTCGGTTGTTTTTTCTGTTATTGTTTTGCTTGTCGCGGATCTTAGCTAAGTAAAACTTTTGACTGTCCATATAGAGATGGATTTCCGCAAAGTAACGCCTGACTCCATTAATCATAATTTAGTTAGTTGTTCATAAATAAATTTAAAAATGAAACTATAGACATCTAAATTTGCTAACGTTACCGATGCATTGCAACACCATTTGTAAAACTTTCCAGCGGCACCGAAAGGTGGACGCTGACAGTCAGTCTGCTTGACAAGCTCAGAGTATGTCAGACAGACAAAGAATATGCACTTCTTCATATATACGTGTCGTTTACAAGGTGGAAAAGTGGTAGTGTGTGTTTGGTGTGGTGTATAGTGGTTGGTGGGTGGAAAGTTGCTAGCCGTTTTTCGGTAAGTTTTTGGTTTAAGTTCCAAATAAATCCACTTCATCCAGCAGGAAAACACACATTATTAATTGTCTGTTATTGTTTCGCTTGTCGCGGATCTTAGCTAAGTAAAACTTTTGACTGTCCACATAGTAATGGATTTCCGCAAAGTAACGCCTGACTCCATTAATCATAATTTAGTTAGTTGTTCATAAATCAATTTAAAAATGGAACTATAGACATCTAAATTTGCTAACGTAACCGATGCTTCCAATCTTCTAAATTTTACTTGTGAAACTAAAGACACAGATTACATTACAGATAATTGTGAGGAGGAGGGGGATTGTAATAAAAAAAGATTTCCGGGGGTATGTAAATCTAATAAATCGGAACGGAGAGGCCCGCCATGCCCCCATTATCACAGCAATGTATTTTCCCCTGATTTATAGTCGATCGGTGAATATATAAGGGTAATGGATGAAAAAAAAAGACAATCATTCGTGGTTTGCGAAATTCCGATTCCTGCCCCTGTCGGGCGTCAATTTAATAAAAGAAATGACAGTTTTAATGGAAACTAATGAGGTTGGACTAATTATATTAAAGAAAAGTTTCATCGCACCATCTGGGATCTTTTATGGGATGGATTGTAAAGCAAATGATTAAACGCCTCGACTGATAAAAAAAAATTAATGCACAATGTACACGAACGTGTTTCGCCTCAACACGAGGCATCATCAGGTATAGTAGGACTCTACTCATTCATTAATGGAGTGAGGCGTTACGTTTTGGAAATCCATTACTATGTGGACAGTCAGAATTCTGACTTAGTTAAGATCCGCGACAAGCAAATATTAAACAAAAATAATAATCTTAATTTAACGGTTGTCTTCGGTAGTCCTGCTGATGAGTAAAGTCCTACTATACAGGTGATGCCTCTTGTTGAGGCAAAACACGTGTCGTTTACAAGAGGGAAAAGTGATAGTGTGTATTTGGTGTTGTGTATAGTGGTTGGTGGGTGGAGAATTGATAGCCGATTTTCGGTAAGTTTTTGGTTTAAGTTCCAAATAAATCCACTTCATCCAGCAGAAAAAACACACATTACTAGTTTTCTGTTATTGTTTTGCTTGTCGCGGATCTTAGCTAAGTAGAACTTTTGACTGTCCACCTATACATAACATCAGAGACATTACAGAAGTTTTGCCAGCCTTTTAGAAATAGTCAGTCTTGTTTTTTGATAATTCCAATATCGTATGAGTTAGGTACAGTCAAGTTACTTAATAGAATAGAAAGCTAAATAAAAAATTCGTCATCATTCGAATTAAACAATTCATGCAAAATAGACTCCACTTAGTTATACAAAACCTATTTAATATGAAAATGAGTCTGTTAGTGTAAGTTTTGAAATTCTACTTATCCAGGATGGAATGGCGCGGCGTAATATATTTCGCGGGGTCTTGCAAGCGATATGGGATGCAGCGGGATGCTGGAGCGTGTTTTGCATTACAACACGAGATGTTCTCCCCCGCTGCATTGCGACAGGGGCTTTGTATTTATAAATCATAGCGAACTGGCTCTAATGTATACATGTAATAAGGATTAACAATGGCGTGTGTTTTTTTTTCATTCACTTGTTACTATTCCAGCCGACTTTATTACACTCGCTTCAGACTAAATCAAATGGAGGGAGGGATATTTGAATTAGGTAATGTTTTCTTCCAGTTAATTTTTTAGGGGATTGGAAGGCAAAAGAGCATACATAACAAATATGCCTGATGGAAAATCTTCCTTTTCACACACCACACTTCCTTTCAATGATTTTTCTAGTCTTGATTTGCGCTTAATTGTACAATTTCTTGAAACTAATTATTGGATTTATAAATGGTATTAAATTGTACATTAAGAGAAAAAAGCCTATTCTATTTGTAAATAATTCTGCTTGATTTCCTCCAGGAGATTGAATTGGTATGTGTATTCCATTAATGCAACCAATTATATTGGTAAATCCAGCTATATTACAGATTTGTGCTTTTACTTTTCTCAAGCCTTCAAAATTTGGCATAAAAATATAACTTCTAGCTTATTAATGGAGTCAGGCGTTACTTTGCGGAAATCCATCACTATGTGGACAGTCAAAAGTTTTACTTAGCTAACATCCGCGATAAGCAAAACAATAACAGGAAATTAATAATGTTCTTTTCGGTTGTCTTCCGTTGAGTCTACTATACCTGAAGATGCCTCGTGTTGGGGCGAAACACGTGTCGTTTATAAGATGGTACGTGTCGTTTAAAAGTAGTAATGTGTATTTGATAGTGTGTAGTGTTTGATGGGTGGAGAGTTGATGGCCGATTTTCAGTAAGTTTTTGGTTTAAGTTCCAAATAAATCCACTAAACCCAACGGAAAAACACACATTATTAATTTTCTGTTATTGTTTTGCTTGTCGCGGATCTTAGCTAAGTAAAACTTTTGACTGTCCATATAAAATTAAAAATGTTAACATCTCAAAATAACACAAAAACCTTTGATTCAAATTCAAACAGGAATATTCTGATTATTAATTAACGATGAAAACCAGATTCTACAAACGGACACCCCTTATATATAAACTAGCTTTTGCCCGCGGCTTCGCTCGCGTGGAATTTGGTCTGCCACATTAAGTTTCGTGACAGATCATTTTAAATAAATAGATTTATTAAGGTTTAAGATCCAAATAAATCAACTTTATCCAGCAAAAAAACACACATTATTAATTGTCTGTTAATGTTTTGCTTGTCGCGGATCTTAGCTAAGTAAAACTTTTGACTGTCCACATAGTGATGGATTTCCGCAAAGTAACGCCTGACTCTATTAATAATAATCAGTTATCAGTAATAATTTAACTCACGAAGATTATTATGAATTAAGATAAAGATTTTTATATAGAACGCATAAAATATCATCAACAAAAGTTCGCGTAGTTAAACATGGAATGTCAGATAAAGTTATGGAATCGATAAAGGGCCAAAAAGGGCCAGTTAATTTATTCTAAGTTTAAATGGATTTTGTCTAACGATGCGCAGTTCAGAAACGCAATTTTTTTAGTTATGGGACCGATAGTCTGCTAACTTGAAGAGCAATGTCGGTGACTCTGGTTCTCCGGCGAATTTCTTCATTTCGAATTCTGTTCACCAGAAGTGGCAATGGGCTGGACACGTTTGTCGGAGAACCGACAATCGTTGGAGTAGACGAGTGCTGGAGTGGAGACCGCGACTCGGCAAACGTAGTGTGGGACGCCCTCCTGCTAGATGGAGCGACGATCTGCGCAAGGCGGCTGGCAGAGACTGGATGCGTGTAGCCGAAGATCGGGCTAGGTGGCGCGCCTTGGGTGAGGTCTATGTCCAGCAGTGGACTGTCGCGGGCTGATATTGGATATTGGGACCGATAGAGCTAACCAACAGATAAACAACCGATAAAAGTCATTCAAAAACCGGCCATAAGTCAGTAACCACATTGTAGATAGATGGCATAAGCTGTACATTTAAAAACCGCCATTTTCTGTAAATGCGCGAAATAAATTGTCTTCGCGTGTTATTTATCTTTCTTTTTTAACAGTTATTTACTTTCGTTTGCGGTTCCTTTTCAAATATTTGAAAGTGAACACGGCGCTATGTCAACCTGTCACTCTGAGACGTTCACTTCCTATTTAGTGATGTACATCAAAGTGTAATTACATTTGGACGGTATTATGCAATAAGAATCTAATCTACAAACTAGATAGATATATATATATATATATATATATATATATATATATATATATATATATATATATATATATATATATATATATATATATATATATATATATATATATATATATATATATATATATATATATATATATATATATATATATATATATATATATATATATATATATATGGGACAGGTTTCCTAGTGTCTAATTTTTTTTTCGACCCCGGAATTCAACTGCTTAACATACGAAGCTTAAGCTACCACTCAGAAGCCGGTTTTCTGCGGGAGTGTGGTACTTCCAGCGAGGCTCTACTCCTATTAAAACACAGTTCCACAGAGTGACGATTCATGGAAAAAGTTTTTGGGGGAAATGAATCGTACTATATCGCATCTTAGCTTCTTTATATATTATAGAAATATACATTGTTTATTTTACTTGTAAGATATATATATATATATATATATATATATATATATATATATATATATATATATATATATATATATATATATATATATATATATATATATTGGTCTAGTGCCAGGGCCCGTTTTCCGTTTTTGATTCCCACATCGAAATAAATATATGTATGGATTCATAAATATTTATTTCGAGTCTGGTAACCCCCCTCCCCAATCCGCATTTACTTTCTTGCCCTTTACTTTCTTCTCTATCCTTTCCCGTACCCTCCGCCAATTCACGGTCTGCCGTGCCAATGGATGCGTGGTTAGGGGCGAGCCTAGTCACAAGCTTGCCGACCGTCCCGGGTTCAGGATCCCCCGGGTACTATGGTGGTACCTTACTTCGGCATACAGAGCTCTGCTGGGGCTGACCTCCATCCTCCCTTGCGGCTCGTGGGTTTCACTAAGACGAATTTAATGTACCTGATTTGTTGAAAAATGACGGCGACGTGGTTCGCCACCCGTCACGTTCTGATTCTCACGAGGGCGAAAAGAGACTAATGGAGAGCCGTTTCGCTGCGATGAATGGTAGCGGATGAATCTCTGTGGTCTCTGCTAACCCCTTAGGGCGTATAGGCGTGAATATATAAAGAAAAAAATATTCTAGACTTGATAGAACTGAATGAAGAATGTATAAATATATTTCGATGAATGATGATTTAAAAATTGGTAAAGTAATCGAAACATTATGTCGGCAAACATGGATCGTACAAACGATTATAATCGAATTATCTCGCCTCCCTTAAATGTTCCAAAAGAGTGCATAGAAGAAGATAAATTAAAAATTATAAAATAAATGCAGCATATTCTCGTAAAAATGATGGTGCAAAAGTTATTACTGTGGCTCTAAAGTTTGTACAAAGCACACAACTTCGTCCATTATCCTCGGACCCTATCGTTGAGCTTTGAAACTTTTGAATTTTGTATCTGATTAAAGCCACGGAAGCGAAATCGTTTTTCGGAAATAATGAGATTTATTTCTGATAGTGGTAGAGCCACGCTGCAGACGAATACTTAGTCGAGAATAGCATATTATTTGTCTGTGGCATGAATGGGCCGGCTCGCGCGGGGAAGTATCACACTGCCGCAATAAACCGGCGTCTAAGTGGTATCTTAGCTACCGCGCTTCGTCCGGTGACCGGTTGAGTTCCGGAGGCTCAACCACCTTCCCCCTACTCCTCTTTTCCCTCCCATAATGACACTTTCCTTTAAGACCAGCAACGCTTCTGTACGGCCCATAGACACGCCTGCTCGTTTGCCTTCCAATACTATAAAAAAAAAAATTTTTTTTATCTAAGTTGTTTTCACAGATCACATAATTATGTCCCATATAGGCCTCTTCAGACCATACATACATTTATCTGGTATCATTAAAAATAATAAAGACCTACTTGATAACAATAAAAGATGTGGCTATTCTACCAAAACCTTCTATGGACTTTTTCGATCTACTTAAAAAGTCACGATACACGCATTTATTTCACATCACTTCACGTATACAACTTAATCGAACTATATTGTATAATATGCCACCACAATTAAGCAATATAACTGATAATAATATAACATTATAAAGATGAAATAAAAACACAGCAACACTGATTTAAGTTGGCGGGAAAAGACCATATATATTTTTATTTCGATAGCTCGCGACCATTGACTCAGTAAACGGAAGCCAATTCGATCGTTTATATCTTTATGGGCTTTAAACAATATCTTTATATAATAACATATATTATTTATACATATTATTAAATATAGATATTTTTCAAAGCCCATATATCATTATTTAATAATAATTATGATAAAGAAATATAAGCTACAGGTGTAAGAATGATAAACAAATTGTGTTGTTTGATCCAACAAATGTCTCCATCATTATGAAAAGCTAAATCTTCCTTTGCAAGTCCACCCTCACGTTAAAATCGCCCTTTTATCTCGAAGATTTCGTACAGGAAGTCCTCAGGACTAATAATAAATCATTTCTCCTTCGCCCCAGTTTGAAATTTCTGGACTTTTTACCACTTAATATTTATGCGGTATGTTGAGATTAATTTGTTGTTTTTATTTTTTGACTCATTTTTTATCATTTTTTTGTATATATATGTTTATCTCCTTCGACAAAACGTAGAAGAAGTAATTAACTGACGAACTCAATAAAGAATTTTGCAGAATAAGAATATATTATAGTTGCTTCTAAACTCTATTCTTTCGTTCACTGTTACAAACAAAAATATATCCGGTACTATGGATACATATATATCGTCACGCCTGTTTCCCGTAGGGGTAGGCAGAGATCACAGATCTCCATCTGCTACGATCTCGGCATACTTTCCTTGCTTTCTCCATACTCATTCTTCGTCTCACATTCATCGTAGCGAAACAGCTCTCAGTTAGTCGCTTCTCACCCTCGTAGGAATCAAGACGTGGCGGTTGACAAACCACGTCGCCGTCATTTTTCAACGTCGTCGTCAAGGAAGAGGGTCAAGTTGGGCCTCCGAAACTCAAGCCGCTCACCGTACGAAGCGCGATAGCTAAGCTACCACACATACGCCGGTTTTCCGCGAAAGTGTGGTACTTCCCCGGGCCGAGCCGGCCCATTCATGCCACAGACAAATTATATGCCATTCTTCACAAATTATTCGTCTGCAGCGTGGCTCTAACACTCTTAAAGTTAGACTTTTAGAATTAGACTTTTAGAACTAGACTCAGAATAAATGCGTATCCGACTCACGGCCGACCGACCAGACAATTTCCCGTATTTATCATATTAAGTAAGTGGTTGAGCGTTACAATCGGGTGCCCGACGCTCGCGGTAGGGCTCTTAATGAAATTAATAAATTTTCCCTCTGTTGCGCGCAGGCTGGCCCTAATCTAGATAAATAAAGTCTTCTCCTTCTCAAATTATACACAAGCCCTTTGATACAACCCTTTCGGATTATACTACGGAGGCCCCTTGTCATTAATCAGTCGAATTACATTGTAACCGTCTAAGTATAGGGAAAGTTGTATTTATTTCTTGGAAAAGCCTTTATTGGATTATTGAATTATATCTTCCGACGTACCACAACGCTATGGATCTATGTACCTTCAATGGTATTTTCGAGATCATACGACATTGGAACCTTCAAAAAACAAAACTACTCATATATCAAATACCAGCTTTCATTGGCAGCATTGATTGCTTACCATCAGGTGACACATATATACATACATATCGTCACGCCAGTCTCCCGTAGGGGTGGGCAGAGACCACAGATCTCCATCTGCTACGATCTCATTATTCACCTCATGCAAACGCGCCGGTTAAGGGTAACATTTTAATGTTTTAAGAATTAATTAAAGTATGTGGACAGTTTGAACTTTTACTTAGCTAAGATGTGTGATTTACAGGGAACTCAGGTTCCATGTAAATCCACTTCATCCAGCAGGAAAACCCACATTATTAATTTTCTATTGTTGTTTGTTTGTCGCGGATCTTAGCTAAGTAAAAATTCTAACTGTCCACATAGTAATGGATTTCCGCAAATTAACGCCTGACTCCAACAATCATAGAATAATGTTATTTATGTAATTCGTATGGATGGTCCATAAAAGAATAAAATAAAACAGACAGACCGAAGACCAAACAGATAGGTCGAAGACCAAACTTCGCAAACTCCAAATTCGCAAATTTTATTATTTATAACTTATGTACTGTACAATATCACGCTTTACAATTACCCCCCCGTAATTTATTACACGAATAAATTAAACTAAATGATCAGAATGAACGTTAGCAATAATTTAACTTGGCCGAACTTAGATGGCGTTTCATTAATAATAGGCATGAAAGGAATATTTAAATTCATACCAATTCTAACAATTGAATAGCGTCATACAAATCGAATACAGCTATAGTTAAATATATTCATTTAATTTTCAACGACACGAATGGTTCGGTTTGACCTGGGATGGACCGCAAATACACGGATTACTAATACCAGATTTTAATAGTGATAGAGCCACGCTGCAGACGAATACGTTGTCAGGAATGGCATAATATTTGTCTGTGTCACGAATGGGCCGGTTCGTTCGGGGAATTACCACACTCCCGCAGAATACCGGCGTCTGAGTGGTAGCTTACCTACCGCGCTTCGTACGGTGAGTTCCGGCGGCTCAACACCCTCCTCCCTCCCTTTACATTCCCCCCATTCCCACTCCCATAATAACACTTTCCTTAAAGATCGCCAACGCTTCCGCACTGCCTAAAGCGCTGCGGATGTCTAAGGGCGGCGTTGATTGCTTTCCATCAGGTGACACGCCTGCTCGTTTGCCTTCCTATCCCACAAAAAAGGGGACTATTTTAAGTAGTGCAGGTCACGTGGTGGTAAGTGATCACATAGTCGCCAATGATATCCGCAAGCCGTTGTCGGGTTTTGTGAACACATACGCTCGTCTTCTTAGCGCGTCTGCTTAGCTCGTCTTCTAAGGCGGTAAAGGATTAAGAAGTTTAAGATTGTCTATGGAACAAAGATTAATTTTATTAGAAACACCCAAAAATGGTACAGAATATTCTAATATCTCTAGTTTGGCAAATGGAACCAGTTGAGAGCAGAGCTGAAATAGAAAATGAGTCAGAATTGCGTAGACGATAAATGTACTTGATACTATTATTTAGGAGACGATCCTATAGGAATCGATCCAGGAGGACGGAATGAAATATCGTATCGAATACCAGGAACCACACGTTTAGATCACTTATTTTTTTTTATGTATATATATTCACGCCTATCCCCCGCAGGGGTTTAGCAGAGACCACAGAGCATCATCCGCTACGATCCCAGCACACCCTCCCTGTCTCCCCTACACTCATCCATCCTTTCATCCATCCTTTCATACATCTTTCCTCTCATATTCATCGCACCGAAACGGCTCTTCATTAGTCGCTTCTCGCCTTCGTGGGAATCAGGACGTGACGGGTGGCGAACCACGTCGCCGTCATTTCGTATTTATACTTATTTGGATCACTTATATATCTTAAAATACGGGAAAACCTGCAAAGCAACCATTAAAGGCCCTAATAAAAATCTCTCAGATGTAATATTACGGGGAAAATTCGCGGAAAGCTAATAAGTCCCTATATCAAATATCTCGAATACCTTGCTAATAAGAAATGAGTGGAACTGCAGCGCGTGCCCAATAAATGCCTTTATATCGAACGACACAAGTCTCAAAATGGAACGCACTAACTCGAAGCAATCAAAGTTTTGCAAAACAATTTTGTTTTATTGTCCATACGGGCTATGTATCGGGAACTATCATTCGAACTTAAGCGACCCTATACACTTGTTCGTTTTGATATATGCTCGACATCATTGCGTACAAGATTACTTATTTTTAATAATATATCTTTCTTGACATCTATCCGATGTAAGACTTCGGTCGTAAGTCCTGTGATAACTTTGGATATTAATTCAGCAAAGAAAATTTGCGACCGTCCCGGGATCGGGCTCCCCCGGGTACTATGGTGCCTTACCTCAGCATGCAGGGCTCTGCTGGGACTGACCTCTATCCTCCCTTGCGGCACGTGGAATTCACTTTGACACAACTAATTTGTTGATACTCACAAGGGCAAAAAGCGACTAATGGAGAGACGTTTCGCTGCGATGAATGGTAGCGGATGGAGCTCTGTGGTCTCTGCCAACCCCTGCGGGGCATAGGCGTGAATATATAAAAAAAAAATTATCAAATTAACGACTACCACATTGACACAACGACCCGGAGTGTGTCTTAGCCTTCGAAACGACAACTCGCCACCAGTCGTGATGATGGGCTGCCTCTTGCCAATTACTTGCCCGAAACGCACTGAAGCCAATGATCGCTGCTCCCTCGGTATTCAGAGCGACCAACTAAATATCGACCTGACGCGTATATATATATATATATATATATATATATATATATATATATATATATATATATATATATATATATATATATATATATATATATATATATATATATATATATACATTTTTTATAGGAAAGTGTCATTATGGGAAGAGGGAGGGATGAGGGGAGGTTGGTACTTCGGGACTTTACCGCTCATCGGACGAAGTGCAGTAACTAAGCTACCACTGAGACGCTAGTTTTCTGCGAGAGTGTGGTATGTCCCCAATCCTTTCCTATCCTCTCGAGGGGTTTGGACCAACAGAATCTATGCACCTTTGTCGTTCCGATCACGTTGGGAGCACGATGCACAAGCTCCTCGATTTCGGCATATTGTCAAACTAAGACACTGAAACATCCAAAAGATGAGCTCACTACTTCAGCTGTGATAAAAAATACTACGGCTAAATTCCAAAAGTGTGCTCGAGGAGGCAATCAACAATTAGTTAAATATTTCTTTAAAAATAAAACCTTCACTTCGCAAAAGATATTGAATTTTATTTATATCATTTGTTGTTTTTTTACGATTTATGTTTGAAAATCGAATTCGCCCACCGGACACCCTATATAAGTAATAAATATAATTAAGCATCAGTTTCATATAAGCAAACATGATAAGCCTTCCGTTTCATAATTGACTATAATGAGCGAGCCAGTATCGACCAACTTGACAACCAGGTCTACAACAAATTAGGTCAAGTGTTCCCAGCGTGCAGGTAATTTGCTCATAATGTCATATGAACGAACTACCTTACTAGTTAATGACGTCACAACGAATGACGAGTTAGTGACTGTCTGGTTTATCGGTGAGCCTTTGAAGTCCTTTGACGTCAGGGAGAATTATCTTATGATATTGTACTAATTGATTCCCTGTCTTCGGATATCTTTAGATAACTAATTGTCTTTGTAGTGTTACTAAATGTTAATTAAATTTAAATTATTATGTGTACAGTCAAAACTTTTACTTAGCTAAGATCCGCGACAAGCAAACAAAAACAGAAAATTAATAATGTGTGTTTTCTTGCTGGATGAAGTGAATTTATTTGGAACTTAAACCAAAACATACCGAAAAACCGGCCGTCAGCAACTCTCCACCTACAAACCACTATACACAACACCAAACACACACTATAGACTCTACGGAAGACAATTGAAAAGTGACTTTTTGGTTTCGACAACTTTTCGGTTGCTTCCGCAGAGTCTACTATACCTGAAGATGCCTCGTGTTGAGTCGAAACACATGTCGTTTACAAGGTGGAAAAGTATTAGTGTGTGTACCAAACACACACTAATACTTTTCCACTTTTGTTGTGTATAGTGGTTTGTAGGTAGAGAGTTGCCGACGGTCGTTTTTCGGTTAGTTCCAGTTTTGGTTTAAGTTCCAGGTAAATCCACTTCATCCAGCGGGAAAACACACATTATTAATTTTCTGTTATTGTTTGCTTGTCGCGGATCTTAGCTAAGTAAAAGTTTTGACTGTCCATATAGTGATGGATTTCCGCAAAGTAACGCCTGACTCCATTAATCATTTAAATTGTTATTAACGCGACCTAAATGGTATATAGCCCGAAGCCTGAAGACAAAAGTTTTCAACCAGTGTATCTATTACTACTAGTGTATATACTCTCTTACGGCGCTGAAACGTGGACTGACAGTCCGTCTGCTTCACAAGATCAGAGTCGCTCAGAGAGTTATGGAAAGAGCTATGCTCGGAGTTTCTCTGGTAAATGATATTATTAATAATATGAAGGCGAAACATAATGTTTGGCCACCCTACAATGTGAACTTTAAATCATTGCTGGGAGCAAACTTTGGCATATTATATTTGTCTACACCGCCCAATGTTTGGGGCGTTTCGCATCTCTTGGCCGAATATATCCCCAAGGGACCACTGTAATAACTGACACATATAAAAATATATGTTACAACCATAAGCACGCGAAGTTTGGCCGACCGCGTAGATAAATATGACGCATTATTATGTTTTCCAAATGGGGTGGGCGATGGGAGTTACATTCATAAGCGTAGCGTATAGCGATTTACACTTCTAATACAATATATAAATATATATTTAAAAAAAATCGAATAATTTCTAAAATTTAAGCTTTATTATTGCTTCTTGATATTTATTTAATCTCTAACCTTCTCTCATTCGTCCATCTTACATATTTTTTGAAGGCAAGAAGCACATCTGTTTCATCATCATGTATTCAAGACAAATCAGTCCATTCTAAAAGAACTCGTTCTTCTGGAATGGACTGATATGCATTGAACACACATCATCATCAACAGCCGGCAATCCACTGCTGGACATAGCCCTCCCTCCCTCAAGAAACGCCACCTAGACCGGATCTTCGGCTTCACGCATCCAGTCTCTGCCATTTGCCCCACGCAGATCGCCGCACCATCTAGCCGGGGCACTCATCTGCTCCATCGGTTGTCGGATCTCCGACAAACGGGACCAGCCCATTCCCACTAGTTCACTAATTCGAAAGACTACTAAATAATATTTCTAGAATCACAGTAAAAAAATAATGACACAATTGCCCCAGGTATCGTAGGATTAAGGCTATTTGTTAAACTATGAATTTAAAATTTTCAAAATTTGTGACTTTGAAAGGCCCTCCTTTAAAAAAAATCACTTAGAGTGCCTTGGCAAGTGCCATTAAAAGTTGGCGCATTTAATCAACATTGTAAAATGGTATAATACTTGTTAGTCTCATACTAAAAACAGGTAAAAAAATAAAAATCTCAAGTAACCCGAATTTTGCTAAACCATTTTCCTCAGTTAAAATGTTTTTTATTCGCACAAGCTCTTGGTTGGTTCTTAATTTTAAGATCTTCAGATAGTTTTTTTTCTGATTTTTCTCATGATGGTTACAATCAATCCTGTCACTCCGTTTCGGCTTGACGTTGAGTTCCGGGACACCCTGTATTATTACCCATAACTAGTTTTATTATAATAAAATAACACTATTTTCTATAAAAAAAATTATAAAAATACTTGAGTCGTTTTCCACTGTAACCTGACCCTAACGGAAGAATGCGAAGCATTATTCCAAGAAAAATGTTACCAGCGAGAGTAAAATTCGCAGTTACTGTCGCGGGATTTGTTTCCCTTTGGTTCCTTCATCAATTTAACAATTTCGTACTTTTAGGGGACCCTCCAACACCTTTGTCGCTTGAGTCGGGTGTGTTCTCACGTACATATTTATTATCCTAAAAAAGCAGTAGTCACACTTAAGTGAAATCGATCAGCTTTAAAAGGTATTGTTCTTAACATCAATTTCTTAGGTCTCTTTCACCACAATTTGAAGGACTTCAATGGTTGCACGGAGCGGGAATTTTACAGTCTATATATAATATGTTCCACTGCTAGGTATGGTGCCTCTACATCGAGGAATCCTCATTCCAAGATGATTTTTTTCCCGAATCTTCATTCCATTTCAGCACCACTCTATGGAACCTTCGGCGTGAAAATAACGATATGACATTGAAACCTTCAAAAAATGTATATATCGTCAGGGAGTGTCTTTGCCTAGCCTCTTGTCCAGTATTTATGATATTGGTACATGAGTACGCGACCCCGGTCTCCCGAGTTACTACCGTATCACTCCTCCTCATCCGTTGCGGTAGTATCATATCCCTATCATCCTGTCTAAATCCATCTTTTCCTTCCCCTGCCTTCTCCTTTCTTCTCTATCCCTTTCCCTTCCTCTCCGCCAATCCACGGTCTGCCGTGCCAAAGGACGCGTGGCTAGGGGCGAACTTAGTCGCAAGCGTGCCAATCGTCCCGAGGTTGGGCTCCCTCGGATACCATAGTACCTTACCTCAGCATGCGTGGTTCTGCTGGGGCTGATCTTCATCCTTCCTTGCAACTCGTGGGATTCACTACGCTACGATGAATGTGAGAGGAAGGATGTATGAAAAGATGGATGAGTGTGAAGGTAGCAAGGAAGGTGTGTCGGGATCGTAGCGGATGGAGATCTGCGGTCTCTGCCTAATCCTACAGGGAGACAAGCGTGACTATATGTGACTATATGTATATACATTCAACCTGATAAGCCGTATAGAATGTCTGTCTTACATTTTAAAGTAAACAAACTATTTGTACACATAACAAAGTTCTACCGCACCTTAAATGTATTTTAATTACTCCAACCTAAACTCTTAGCTGTGTCTCGCGATTTAAATCTACATCATTATCTCCCGAAGTTCAATGGTTCGTGAAATGATGTAATTAGAAAAAGCCTTTGGGATCCAAGTTTTGAATACAACTTAATTGAAACCGTTAATTAAGTCCGCTTAAGTAAATTCGAATGATCCCATTCGCTTTGGGATTTAGTTTGATGGAACATCAATTACTGTTGTGTACGTCCGTCGGCTTTTACAAGCTCAGAGTCGCTCCGAGAGCTATGCTCGGAGTTTCCCTAGTGGATATGATTTGGAATGAAGAAGACACACTCCCATAGCAAACTGCAGTGGCAATGGGCTGGTCGCGTAGTAGTGATAGAGCCACATTGCAGAAATAACGAATACTTTGTCAAGAATGGATATTAAATGCATATTATTTCTCTATAGCATGAATGGGTCGGCTCGCCCGGGGAATTACCACACTCCCGCAGAAAACCGGCGTCTGAGTGGTAGCTTAGCTACCGCACTTCGTCCGGTGAGCGGTTGAGGCCGAACCTCCCACAACCCCTCCTATGACACTATTCTTAAAAGCTGGCAACGCTTCTGCACTGTCTATGGCACTGCGGATGACTATGGGCAGCTTTAGTTGCTTTTTATCAGGTGACACGCCTGCTCGTTTGCTTTCCTATCCCAGAAAAAATACGTTTGTCGGAGTCCGACAAGTGGAGTAGAGTGGAGACCGCGTCTCAAAGACGTAGTGTGGAACACCCCTGCTAGACGGTGAGATGGTCTGGTTATATAGAAGTATACAAATATATTGTATACTAGACTATATAGCTCAGTAAACTTTGTTTCACCTTCTTATATTTATCTTCTCCTGGTATGTTAGTACTTAGATATGAAATACTTTTCAAAATCGCACAATAGAAACGATAGTTTGTATAAGAACACGTCCGTTAGACTATAAAGCCGTCACGAAGTCCATCTCTTGAAAGTAATTGGAAGGAAAAGAATTTTTCATTTTTCAAGGTGTTATTTTATGTTTTCCCTATATTTTTTTTCTTCGTAAACCTTCCCTGTATTAGCCTGAACAAAAAAAAAGCTATATTCAAATCGGTCAAGCCGTTTTTTAACAAAATAGCTCTCCATTTTTATGTATTGTATATATTGATGACAATATGTCGGAAACATTCCAAAACTTTATAAGAGTTGGGAAATTCGATAAATATTTCGCAAGCTCGCTTATTGGACCCGAATGGAGCTGACATCTCTCACTCGACTCCAAACTAAAGATGCCAAAACTTCTTACTTCTTTCTTCCTCATAATAAGAAACGTATGTATGTGTGTCTCTCTGTTTTAGAATATCTCTGTTTGATTTTTAAAGGATTAAATGAAAACATTATTACTTTTATATAAATTTGCTAATTTGGTTATTTTTGTTTCAGGTAAGTATCAGAGAGCAGTGAATACACTGGTAAGCTAATGGATGTCTGGTGACAGAATCAGTATTTGGCAAAACTATTATTATGTAGACAGTCAAAACCTTCACTTAGCTAAGATCCGCGACAAGCAAACAATAACAGAAAATTAATAATGTGTGTTTTCCTGCTGGATGAAGTGAACTTATTTGGAACTTAAACCAAAAACTAACCGAAAAATGGCTGTCAGCAACTCTCCACCCACCAACCGCTATACACAACACCAAACATACACTACCACTTTTCCACTTTGTAAAACAACACGTGTTTCGCCCCAACACGAGGCATCTTCAGGTATAATAGACTCTACGGAAGAAAACCGAAAGACACTTTTCGGTTGTCTTCCGTAGAGTCGACTATAAAGTAATTAAAAATTAAGTAAAGGTTTTGACTGTCCACATAGTGATGGATTTCTGCAAAGTAACGCCTGACTCCATTAATCAAAACTATTATTATATATTATAATATTACTTATATTCGACCTATAAACTCATATTTGAATTTAAATATTTTGTTTAAATTAAATATTCATCCATAAAATAGGGGCATGTCAACGTTGAACTCAACAGTTCGAACATATGACGTAAGATATAGTGGTCAATGAACTATTTAAAATGAACACGTGTCAATGAAGTTCAACATGCTGATGGTGCGGTTCAGGTGACCATGTGAAGCAGATTGTCGACGCGTTTATTTTGTTTCACAATTTGGAACTGTATGGAACAATATTTTAAATTTTGTATGAAAAAATGTCAAAAACGGTATTTTGTACAATACAAAATGCTTCCATCTAACTACGACCACAACAACAAACTCGGAGATAGTATTTTTTTTTTACACGTAAATTATCGTCGATGACCAAGATCTCACCGATCGGCTTGATTCTCTAGCGCTGCGGAGGATTGTCGCATCTCTCAGCATTTTTTACCGCTTTTACCATGGGTAGTGCTCCGAGGAATTGTTTGAATAATTCCCGCCATCGAATTCCACAACCGCACAACTCGCCGTAAAGAAAAGTTTCGTCCCCACCATCTGGATGAGTGGCGATCTACAACGGTGCGCTTTTCTCGAAATTTCTTTTTACGCACCACAATGTGTGGATCCAGCTACATCCGGCGATCTTTCCGAACCGATACGACATTGGCACCTTCAAAAACCAAGCCTACACATACCTGAAAGGCCGGCAACGTTGTCTATGGGCGTTGATTGCTTTCCATCAGGCAGCACGCTTGCTCGTTTGCCCTCCTGTCCCATCAAAAAAAATAAGCAAAACAACCGGTACATAAATTGTACAATGTCGCGTGAGAGAGATCGTGAAATGGCGTAGAAAGATAGAGGTTGTGAGTTATTCAATGTCGTTTTGTAACGCATACACGTGTATAGCACTGAAATGAGGCTTTATGGAGGCTGTATTCGTAGCTGATAGGGTGGAAACCTCGGGAACACCGGCCGGTGTGTCGACGGCTTTGTCGCTTTAATAATGATAGTCACATTTCACATAACGAAAACTAACGATTGTGTAAAACTGAATTTTACATACATACAATTTTTTTTTATTTATTTAATTGATAGAAAGTATTATGTTATATTTATTTATTTATATATTAACGCCTATCCCCCGCAGGGGTTGGCAGAGACCACAGAGCTCCATCCGCTACATTCATCGCAGCGAAACGGCTCTCCATTGGTCGCTTCTCGCCCTCGTGAGAATCAGGACGTGACGGGTGGCGAACCACGTCGCCGTCATTTTTTCGACAAATTAGATATATTCAATTCATCATAGTGTATCCCACGAGCCGCAAGGGAGGATGGAGGTCAGCCCCAGCAGAGCCCCGCATGCTGAGGTAAAGTACCATAGTACCCGGGGGAGCCCGATCCCGGGACGGTCAGCACGCTTTCAACTAAGCTCGCCCTAGCCACGCATCTACTGGCACGGCACATCGTGTATTGGAAGATGTTTCACATCAATAGAAAACAAATCTATTAAAAAGAACTAAAGGAGAACTACCCGACCTAACAAAGTCAACGGCACTTCTAATCAAATCAATGTTACACGCTAAACACAGCGATTTGGAGTCGTTCCGAGCAAATGGTAATTGCGTCTGACGTCCCTTGGCACAAAAAAAAAACACAATACGCGTAACCGCACTAAAGGAATATAGCCCATAATGCGCCCCCTATAAAGACGGACGACTGCGCACGATTAATTTGGCAAGTTCATCGCACCCCCGGATCGGGGGGTGGTACAAGTTGAAAGCATTAGCGTATACTGAGAAAACTATCCACCGTACGCGAAATGCTTCACCACTATATTTTATGGGATAGGAAGGTAAACGAGCAGGCGTTTCACCTGATGGAAAGCGATCAACGCCAATAGACATCCGCATTGCCATATACTTGCGGAAACATTGCGAGACATGTGTAGGCTTGTTGTTTTGATGGTTCCAATGTCGGTTCAGAAACACCGCTTTAGGTAGCTTCTCGCTTCTAAAATTAGTATTATCTGCTGTCCTCACTTGAAACATCTCTTAAAAAATGTTACGTGTCAAAAAATTATCGCAAAAAAAATCGTAATATTTTATGAAAAGTTGCAACGGTTTTTATATAGTAATATTCTATTATTAATTCAATGAAATAACTGTGTGCGAAGAATAACCATAATCGATTTTCATTCGCACTGTTTTTTTTTTATGGGATAGGAGGGCAAACGAGTAAGCGTGCCGCCTGATGGAAAGCAATCAACGCCGCTCATAGACAACCGCGACATTGCAGGAGTTGCGGAAGCGTTGTCGCTTTTTGGATATGCGTAGGCTTGGTTTTTGAAGGTGCCAATGTCATATCGGTTCGGAAAGACCGTCGAAGGTAGGTGATATAACTAACTGTATATTGAATATATTTTTATAATAAACAAACTATCTTTTCAGGGTCCGCTTGTGGCGGTTCCTCATACGTACGCGAACGTTTCGGACTTTTGTAAAATTTCAGTGAAATCGGCCTATAAATGACGTTTTTAGCTATGTACAGGCGCCATCTTGTTTTCCGCCATTTTATGTTTCTTCCGGTATTCAAAACATGTCAAAAGTAAACGCAAAGAATCCGTTAAATATGTTAATATTTGAAGTATTCTTTGCATTATTTATATTTAAGAAAAATTGCCAAAATTTTTTGACGGATTTTTTTTTTCATATCAGTAATTCGGTTGTTTTATATCACTTGGACCACAAACTAGGTCCATTCAATGACGCGACATTTGGCACGCTCCCGCTAATTGCTCGGTGTGTGGCTGCCTTTATTCCATCTCTCTTTTATTTTTTAATTGCTTAATGTGCGCTCAGCTTTTTAATTATTGGGGCGGCATGCGATGCCGGTTTGAATTTTATTGTCATCGAAGGTTGATGTTGAAACAATTCCTTATTGTTTTCTGTTTTTCATGTTTATATTTCTGCTAAATTAATTACTTTTTAAGTACTTTACGGATTAACATTTGAAGGTTTGAGCTCTACGTTTTTGGGAATAAGGTTTATATTTAGTTGCGATCAAATATCCAAACATAAGGGGGTTTTAAGAAGAAATGCATTAAGTGCTTTTATACTTTAGTTGAATGGAGGTTAATTATAATAATAATGATTTATTAATGAAAATATTTCGAATAGAATTCGATTTAGAAATAATTCATTCAATTTAATTTGCATTTTGAATAATATTGAACTATAAATAATTAATGCACTAACATATATAAAATTACACTGGGGGTAGGTTTTTATGAAGGAAATAAGCGTTTCACCTGATGGCAGGAAATTAGCAGCGTCTATGAATCTACACGCTTCGCCACTGATGGCGACTGATATATATATATGTATCCTTTTACTTATATAGTATGTATTGTTAATTTGTTATGACTTTTATTATTATATTTTGTTGTTATACACTTATTTCAATCCTCACAGCTTTTCTTGTCTCTCTTTCACTCCTGGGTTTGCTGGAAGAAAACTCAATTTTGAGTTAAGCTCGCCCTTGTACATCTTCTTTCCGTTTAATTCTTGTATTTCCTTTTTTGTGTACAATAAAGTATTCAATCAAATACAAACAACACATTAAACTGCATACGTCAGAGTTATTGCTAACTAAATATTTGCTACTATAGTTTTCTTCTACCGTTGTAACCAAATAGAAATTATAGATGTACGCTCCAACTTTATTTTATGTGTAGATAACGTTCTGAAAGTCAAATACGAACAACATATAGCTGCTTATGCGCCCATTAACACGTTCAGGCGTCGTTATTGCTTTGGGAGGCCGGGTTTTTGAGGCCCTTTCACGCCGGAGGGAGATACACGTGTACCTACCGCTTTTTGCGGGTATGTCATCCCCAGACTTGTCGGGGTTTATGTTAAAATTGTAATTATTACGTTAATAACTCAAAAAAGGTTTATTTTCTTTTTACTAACGTATTTTTTTTATTAATTAAATCTGAAAATACAAAAAGTGCCAACAAAATTAAATTTAATTAAGTAAGGTAACACGACCAATTGGCTCAGTGGCGGGGCCTTCCGCCCGCGGAGTCAACGGTCGCGGGTTCGATCCCCGCATCGGAATAAATATATGTATGGCTTACATTTGTAAGCCATACAATATTTATTCCGAGTCTGGTAAACCCGCCAATCCGCATTGGACAAGCGTGGTGGGTTAACGACCGTTCGTCCAGAAATGGAGGGGCCCGTGCTCAGCAGTGGGACATATATGGGCTGTTCAAAAAAAATGCGCCGCGGACTTTTCCCGCTAACTTACATCAGTGACGTTGTGTTTTTATTTAATTTTATAATCTTATGTTATTTTCAGTTATATTGTGTAATTGTGGGGGTATATAATTTTTTTTTATGGGATAGGAGGGCAAACGAGCAAGCGTGTCGCCTGATGGAAAGCAATCAACGCCGCCCACGGGCAACCGCGACACCGCAGGAGTCGCGGTTGCCCGTGGCATTTTTTGCGTTGCTAGCCTTTTATGTATGCATAGGCTTGTTTTTTGAAGGTTCCAATGTCGTAACGGTTCGGAAACCCGCCGAAGGATAGCTGATTCCACAAACTGGTGGTGCGTGGAAAGAAGTTGCGAGAGAAACGCACCGTAGTGGATCGCCATTATACAATATCATTCGATTAAGGCTTGTGAAATGACATGAAATAAATGCATGTATCGTGACTATTTAAGTTAACGAAAAGTTTTTAGATGGTTTTGGTAGGATAGCCACCATTTTATCAAGACATAGACGTGACAATCTGACTGAAATGTAACTAATTTTACTTGACACTGGCATAATAGCTTCATTAATCGAAGAAAAAAAAAAATGTGCGTCGCGAACTGTAAATTATTGTTTGGGAACTCCTGGTTTAGACAAACCCTTTCTTTATAAAATTTAAAAAAAAATATTTAAATTTTATCAATTCAAATTTCTTTGTAGTAAAAACATATTATATGGACGACCGATTGGCTCCTCACCTCAGTGGCGGGGCCCTCCGTCCGCGGAGTCAATGGTCGCGGGTTCGATTCCCGCATCGGAATAATTATTTATATGGATTTATAAATGTTTACTCCGAGTCTGGTAACCCCCCGCCCCAGTCCGCATTTCCTTTCCTGCCTTTCTTCTCTATCCCTTCCCTTCCTCTCCGCCAATCCACGGTCTGCCGTGCCAATGGATGCGTGACTAGGGGCGAGGCTAGTCGCAAGCGTGCCGATCGTCCCGGGATCGGGCTCCCCCGGGTACTATGGTGCCTTACCTCAGCATGCAGGGCTCTGCTGGGGCCTACCTCCATCCTCCCTTGCGGCTCGTGGAATTCACTAAGACGAATTTAATATACCTAATTTGTTGAAAATGACGGCGACGTGGTTCGCCACCCGTCACGTCCTGATTCTCACGAGGGCGAGAAGCGACCAATGTAGAGCCGTTTCACTGCGATGAATGACAACGCATGGAGCTCTGTGGTCTCTGCCAACCCCTGCGGGGGATAGGCGTGAATATATAAAAAAATAAAAAAAAATAGAAACATATCTGTTTTCAGAATAGATAATATTTATACACTTCAAACTGTCTTTAACAAGGTTGCAAACATCGCTCGACAAATAGTTTAATATTGGTTTTAGTTGCCTCGAGGGCTTAATGTCGTAAAAAATAGTCTAGACTCTGAAAATCCTCGACTTCTATTGAAGAGACGTCACAATGTTGAGCTCATTAAGATCAATTATGTTGAAGTAACCTTCGTCACGACGCTTCGGTTATCTAAAATTACTTTCAGCTATATTCACTGATGTTGTATAGAATATTTAAGATTTCGGAGAAAATCGAGTATTTTTTGAATATACTCGATTTTCTACGAAAATCATTGTCGGCGTATTTTTTAATAAAATAACGAAAGAGACGCATTGGCTCAGGGACCAAGGCAGTCGCGGGTTCGATCCCCGCATTGGAATAAATATATGTATGGATCACAAATATTTATTCCGAGTCTGATAACCCCGCGAATCCGCATTGCACAAGCGTGGTGGGTTAACGTCCGTTCCTCCAGAAATGGAGAGGCCCGTGCTCAGCAGTGGGACATATGGGCTGTTAAAAAAAGAGTTACTGATGAAAGAGAAACTTAAAGTGAAGAGAATTGAAACTAGTGGATCGATTTACATTCTTCCGATCTCCGAACCCCAACTCGTAGCGATATCCAATTAAAAAAATTCTCATACACTTTAGTTGTGATATGAAACAGATATTATATACCAGGGCAGGCAAACGAGCGTTCAGGTCATCGTGGTAAGTAAACAACTCCACTCGTATACATCGGAAACGCCACAAGTGTCTCAGATACTTTGCCGCCCTTTCGTGAACAAATACGCTCTTCTCTTGAATACCCCTATGTTGTACCTATATGGAAATACCGCATTATTATGATTTATTAAAGTTCATCAACAGCCTGTGGCGTCGACTGCTGGACATAGGCCTCCCACAAGAAGCGCCACCTAGCCCGATCTTCACGCATCAAGTTCCTGCCAGCTGCCCTGCGCAGATCGTCGCACCATCTAGCCGGAGGGCGTCTCAAACTAACATTTACCGAGACGCGGTCTCCACTCCAGCACTCGTCTGCTCCAATGATTGTCGGACCTTTGACAAACATGATCAGCCCATTGCCACTTTAGTTTGCTAATTCGAAAGGCTATGTCGGTGACTTTAGTTCTCTGGCGGATTTGTTCGTTCCGAATTATATCTATCAGAGAAACTCCGAGCATAGCACTCTCCATAGCTCTCTGAGCGGCTCTAAGCTTGTGAAGCAGACGGACTATCAGCGTCCACGTTTCGGCACCGAAGGTCGAAGACTCTAAGGTGTAGGCGACGAGAAGACCTGACGAAGTTTTCTAATTAAAGTTACATGGATATTATTTAAAACATAAGTTTGGAACTTGTTGTTTATCAAACAAAATAACGGCCCTAAGCGTTTTTCTCCAAGAATCGCTCATTACTCTTAGTCGGTACTTTGTGTAAATTTTCCAGCGGACGGTCTTTGTATTTCTTCGTTAATTGACAATTTGTTTTCTTATATTTACTTCAATTCAAAAGGTATTTCTTGGGAGTTTTGAAGGCACTTAAATATACATTTTTAATTAATTCCGTTTTTAAGGGAAAGTTGATACAAGTACAATTCTGTTAATTATTCATTGAAAATAAAATAATTCAAGTTTGTCACCATGTTAATTAATTGAAAACATGCAGAAAACCGGCGTCTGAGTGGTAGCTTAGCTACCGCGCTTCGTACGGTGAACGCCTGAGTTCTGGAGGCCCAACACCCTGCCTCTCCCCTCCCACTCCCATAGTGACACTTTCTTTAAAGGTCGACCACGCTTCCACACTGCCTGCGGCGCTGCGGATGTCTATGGGCGGCGTTGATTGCTTTCCATCAGGTGACACGCCTGCTCGTTTGACCGCCTATCCCATATCTAATTTAACATCGTGTCAATCCAAAGGATGTCTAGGAGAAATAGCTATTAGCAGTAAGACTGCCCTATTGTATATAAATACTAGCTAGTCCGGCAAACTTCGTACCGCCTTTAGCCTAAACTTCAAAATCAATAAATAAAAAAGCTGAACGATAATTGCAGAATGTTTCAACTCTAGTAAAAAATGTGGTCAAAACTTAACAGGAAATAAAAATCGTAATCAATAAAAAAATGCTCGATATGAATTAGATTTTATTATTATTTTTAATTACATATGATGTTGCTTGAAAAATTGTTATGTCACAAAGGTTATGAACTCTGAAAATAAAGTTCGTGTGTACGGTTCTCATTTGAAACTTGCTTACAATACAAATTAATATATCCTTATCTTATTAAATACAACACAGATTAAATATAGTTAATTAAGTTTTATTATTACTATATATTACACTTCAGTTCCTTAAAATAGTCACGTCACAACGATCAAATATTTGACAGGTAGGAATAGTTTCTAACGGAAAATGAAAGTATTGCTTTTACTATATTCCTAATATTTTTATCATATTTACTCAACTTTTAAACCATCCCTGGACATCCAAAACTAATTCAAAACCAAAATTAGCCAAATCGGTTCAGCCGTTCCCGAGTTTTAGCGAGACTAACGAACGGCAATTGATTTTTATATATATTCAATCAATCAATAATGTATAACATTGTTTTTGGTGTACAATAATGAATATATCTATCTATGTTAAGAGCATTCATAGGCCGAACCGCATGCCGGTATGTTACCGTACATTTGTCATACACAATATTACGTGCACGTGTGAAAATTAGCCCGCGCTATTTGGCAAATGGTCTACCGCAGCTATAATGTTAGCTCATTGGGGGCGGTAGTCCAGCAATTAATAATGCATCTCGTTTGAGAGGAATGGAAAAAGAGTGAAACTTTATTTGGAATTCCATGACATAGTAAATATATAAACTTTATACAGGGTGTCCCAGAACTCAACGTCAAGCTAAAACGGGGTGACAGGATTGATTGTAACCATCATGAGAAAAATCAGAAAAAAATCTATCCCATGCAGTTTGACAATTATGGGCATTTAAGAAAAACCTAGAAATTAGGTCAAACTGTAACTAACCATTTTTCGGTTATTGTGGTTAATTTTTATTATTTTAGTTCATTTAAACTTTGTAACCGTAACCCTAAATAACATTTCTAGAATCACAGTAAAAAATAATGACACAATTGCCCCAAGTTTCCTAGAATTAAGACTATTTGTTAAACTATGAATTTAACATTTTCAAAATTTGTTGACTTTAAATGGCCCTCCTTTAAAAAAAAAGCACTAGATTGTCTTGGCAAGTGCCATCAAAAGTTGGCGCATTTAATCAGAATTGTAAAATGGTACAATACTTGTTAATTTCATCCTAAAAAAAATGATCTCAAGTTTATTATGACTTCAAGGTTACCTTAAGTAACCCGATTTTTACTAATCCATTTTACTCACTTAAAATGTTTTTATATTCGCACAAGCTCTTGGTAGGTTCTTAATTTTAAGATCTTCAGATAAATTTTTTTCTGATTTTTCTCATGATGGTTACAATCAATCCTGTCACCCCGTTTCGGCTTGACGTTGAGTTCTGGGACACCCCGTATACAACCAAAGTGGTATATCACGGAACACAGTGACAAAATTGATTTGGCTACATATAAACATGATCTTAGTCTGCCTCTCCAACTACTGAAGGTTGGCAGTCAGCTCCGAATACCGTTCTCTGTATCTAGCGAGGCTATAAAATTGGCCAGCACCCGCTGTCCCGGTCCACTCTCGGATGTCCTTAGCCACCGCTTTTTTGTACGACCCTAAGGTAAATAATGCATATGCGAACTGTTAATACTATAGATGGTCAGCGGATATTGCTTACCATTACTAAGGTTGCTAAGGTTTACTCATTTACTTATCGCTTTCGTTAAAAAGAAAACATTCCTTTTTCTCGCTTCTCTTAGCGCACAGTTTAAAAAACTCATCTAATAACATTGTGTTACTTCGAAAACAAAAAACATAATCACACAGTGTAAGTGTTATATTACCGGGAGTAAAACGGTTCTAGTTACACCCTGATTAAAGTATAATTAACTACATATTTGAACGCTGTGTTCGTCGTGTACACAAGTTATAGTGATCCTTAGGTGTTTGCAGTAAGGTCCAAGAGTATCATCTCGCCTTGGAATATATTAGACGTAATTTTATGGTAATTCCACTTATAACACAGTGTTGCGTGTAATGTTCACAGTTAGTTGAAAACAAAAAATAAATTTAGAGTTACTATTAACTATTATTTATAGATTATTATTTTTTTTCGTCGTGCCTGGTTTGGTCAATGTCAGATTTCAAAAAGGGTAAATTGTATACTTTTTTATTTTTTATGGGATGGAGGGCGAACGAGCAGGCGTGTCACCCGATTGAAAACAATCAGCGCCGCCCATAGACATCCGCATCGCCATAGGCAGTGCGGAAGCGTTGCCGACCTTTAAGGAAAGTGACATTATCGGAGTGGAAGGGGGAAAAGGAGTGGGAGGGGGAAGGGGAGTTGAAGGGGAGGGTGTTGGGCCTCCGGAACTCAGACCGCTCACCGTACGAAGCGCGGTAGCCAAGCTATCACTCAGACGCCGGTTTTCCGCGGGAGTGTGGTACTTCCCCGGGCGAGCCGGCCCATTCATGCTGCAGACAAATAATATGCTATTCTTGACAAAGTATTCGTCTGCAGCGTAGCTCTACCACGTAGGAAACCACTTTTATTTATCTACTATTTTCTCGGTAAAATGTTATATAAGCATCTGCTATATTATATACCTTTACCAGCAGTATGCATTATTATTATTAAAGCTATATTTCCCGCACTTTTGTTGTTGTTAGGTTTTGCTAGATTTCCTTTACCTATTGTGTTATCCCTTTTTAAGTAAAGCCTCCATCTGTCTTTAAACATTTCTCTCTGTCTAGAGCTTGATTCATCTAGTTCTTTCCTGCTGTTTCTACAATGTCGTCTTGACTGTGTATAGACGGATGCTCGCTATTAGCTGGGCTTCGACATGTCGAGCAAAAACGTGAACTTTTGCATACTGTCAAAGGTAGAAAAGTTGCTTACCTGGGTCATATCATGAGACATGGCAGATACAAATTGCTGCAACTGATCACGATGGCAAAAATCGCGGGGAAAATACAAGTTGGTCGAAAAAGTAAGTCTTGGCTATGTAATATCAGGGAGTGGACCGGGATAGCGAGTGCTCCAGAATTGCAAAGGAGGAGTAAAGTTGTGCTGAATTGGCTGCCAACCTTCGCAAGTCGGAGAGGCATTCTTATAAGAAGAAAAAATTCGGCAGCAGTTTTTCATTCGTTTACAGCGTTTTCGCTTTTAGCGTCTATATGTATATCAACTGTGGGTTCAATCATCATATCTATTGTCACTTCACACAAAACTTTTTTTTTTTTTAATAAAACCACGTAATAAATGAGAACATTTCTCAAAAGTTTTGACTCGTTTCCAAACATTCTATTTCACTCTGACAATGAGTTACACCCCGCGTGGTGCGCCCCATAACTCATGGTGTCAATTGCCGTCGCCTTCTCAAAATCTATTTCAATGAGAAGTACGATTTATGATTGCATATCTTCATATAATATATATACAGGGTGTCCCAGAACTCAACGTCAAGCCGAAACGGGATGACAGGATTGATTGTAACCATCATGAGAAAAATCAGAAAAAAAATCTATCCCATGCAGTTTGAAAATATATATATTATATTATTAATTATTTTCGGTTATTGTGGTTAATTTTTATTATTTTTGTTCATTTAAACTGTGACCTTAAATAACATTTCTAGAATTACAGTAAAAAAATAATGGCACAATTGCCCCAAGTTTCCTAGAATTAATACTATTTGTTAAACTATGAATTTAACATTTTCAAAATTTGTGGACTTTGAAAGGCCCTCGAACGAGTAAAAAACTAAAAACCTCAAGTTACCCGATTTTGCTAACCCATTTTACTTAGTTAAAATGTTTTTTATTCGCACAAACTCTTGGTAGGCTCTTTATTAGTAGATTTTCAGATAGATTTTTTTTCGAATTTTTCTCATTTGGTTACAATCAATCTATATATATATATATATATATATATATATATATATATATATATATATATATATATATATATATATATATATATATATATATATATATATATATATATATATATATATATATATATATATATATATATATATGTATCTAATTTTTAATGATCGTCTATCTATGTAACACTTACTTAAATGTAAAGGTACTTAACGTAAACGGTTTTTATAAATACGAAGTTTATTTTGGAATACTAATTTAATATTAACATAAGTATTCTTAATTTGCTTTTAATTTTCTAAAAGCTGAAAATTCTCATACATGTGTGTGACACACACACACACACATACACAAAGTTGATTAATAGACTAGGCGTTACTTCACGGTAAACCATTATAAAGACGGACAGTCAGAATCTTTACTCAACTAAGATCCGCGACAAGCAAACAAAAATTGAAATGTGTGTTTTTACTGTAAGAAGTGGATTTACGGGGAACTTAAACTAAATCTCACCGAAAAACCAATTCTTCTTTCTTTCTTAGAGTTATACCTGATGATACCTCGTGTTGAGGCGAAACACGTGACGTGTATATCGTGAAAGAGTGGTGGTGTATTTGGTTGTTGATAGTGGTTGGGAAATGGAGAGTCGCTGACGGTCGGCTTTCGGTAACATTTAGTTTAGATAGAATGCTGACAAAATACTAATAATGTAATAAAGATGTAATAAAGAACACTTTAGGACATATGAATAAAAAAGAAGTAAAAAAATAATAATATATATATTATTACATTGGAACCTTCAAAAAACAAGCCTATACATACCTAAAAGGCCGGCAACACTTCCGCGACTCCTGCGGTGTCGCGGTTGTTTTGGGCGACGTTGATTGCTTTCCATCAGGTGACACGCTTGCTCGTTTGCCCTCCTATCCCATAAAAAAATAAATATTTTATAAACTCAAAACGTATTACAGAAGTTTCCATTTAAAAAATCTATTTACTTGCAAATATAAATACACTTAAATGGAGAAGAAGCTTGTTCAGAGAGATAATTCGCTTTATGAATATGCAAAAATTTAATAAACATATATTTATACTATATTTGTATATTTCTTGTGCCATGTACGTATTGTCGAAGTAACAATTCGTTCGTTGCTGCATTTCTGGATTGAGGCCAAAGAGATATAGCAGAGAAACATACTTAGATTACCTAAATCGTATCTTATGTATTATACGCCATTTTTACAAATTTCACTGGCAACTTTCTTTCCAAATTAATAGCTGCACAATTTAATATTTTCTACTTGGAACGGTTCCTGGCAATCCGAACGGACGGACCGATTTCACTGCAAATGATGCAATTTGTATGGACGATGTCGAACATTTGTGTCAGCTATTGAATTGACACAAAATTGTCTTTTCGTATGCGCTTCAAATCCGTTTCTATTTACAGATTGTGTCAAAGTATAATAAATAAATTTTTTCATATATATTTAGTCTTATTTTACAAAGGCAGATTTAATGCCAATTATTCTCTCTGTCTTTTTTGTGTAAAAGATTGTGTCAAAGTATAATCAATATATTTTTTTATATATTTAATCTTATTTTACAAAGGCGGATTTAATGTGAGGCATTCTCTGTATCTTTGTTGTGTAATTGATTGTGTCAAAGTATAATAAATATTTTTTTTATATATTTAGTCTCATTTTACAATTAATTTTATTTGTGGATTTAATGCCAAGTATTCTCTCTGTCTCTTTTTTGTGTAAAAGATTGTGTCAAAGTCTAATAAATATATTTTTTATATGTGTTTAGTCTTATTTTACAAAGGCGGATTTAATGCTAAGCATTCTCTGTGTCTCTTTGTGTAAATTATTATGTCAAAGTATAATCAATATATTTTTTTATATGTATTTAGTCTTATTTTACGAAGGCGGATTTAATGCTAAGCATTCTCTGTGTCTTTTTGTGTAAAAGATTATGTCAAAGTATAATCAATATATTTTTTTATATGTATTTAGTCTTATTTTACGAAGGCGGATTTAATGCTAAGCATTCTCTGTGTCTTTTTGTGTAAAAGATTATGTCAAAGTATAATCAATATATATTATTTATATGTATTTAGTCTTATTTTACAAAGGCGGATTTAATGCCAGGCATTCTCTTTATCTTTGTTGTGTTATTCTTTTATAGCCCTCTGAGTAAGATTTCATGTTCTTTTGAGACCTAAGTAATTAACGTTACATTTCCTACATCAAGTTACAGAATTAACGTTATGAATGTTGTTGATATTTTAAATTGAAATTACCACCTCCACTCTATGGGATCAGCTACTTTCAGCGGTATTTCTGAACCTTCACATTTTCCATCTATTGTAATCCTCACATAAAATGAATAATTTTTGTATATTTGGGGTCATAAGAATATAGAACAACAATTAAAATAATCATAAAATGTAAATGTCTATCAACGCCCTATTAATATTTTTCTAAAATTTAAAAATAATGTATTACAATTACTTTGCATGAGGTCTAGTGGTGTGTGTGTTCGTTGCATATTTTGTTTTATTAGGATACATGTAAAATGGTTTATATATTCTATATATGTTTTATATTATATATATTCTATATATTGTATTCTATATATTGTATTCTATATATGGACAGTCAAAAGTTTTACTTAGCTAAGATCCGCGACAAGTCTTGACTTGTCGCGGATCTTAGCTAAGTAAAACTTTTGACTGTCCATATAGTGATGGATTTCCGCAAAGTAACGCCTGACTCCATTAATTAATTCTATATATGTTTTATATAACTATTCTTTTGTGAAATTCTGGGTACACTAATATTTATTCGATTCAAGAGAAAAGGACAGTCAATCTTTCGATCGACTGTTCTTTTCTCTTAAATTTATACAGGAACAAAAATACCAAGAACTTAGCTAATTTTAACACAGTCCTTTTCAAAAACTACCAGTTTATTACCTTCTTTTATTGTAAGGCCCCAAGTTATGCAACTGTAGGTCGCAACAAGTCTTATTATAGTTCTCCTATTTGATGTTCTCACACTATCCATTTTAAAATCGTACTATTGTTTTTCTCTTTTCTTTGTTGGCAATTAGTTATAAATATTATGCCAGTGTCAAGTAAAATACAACAATATCAAATCTCTTGAAATGTAACTAGTCAGCTTGTCACGTGACGTCCTGACAGAATGGTGGCTATTCTATAAAAGCTTCTATGATCGTTTTCAGTCAACTTAAAAAGTCACGATACACGCATTTATTTCATATCACTACACTTATATACTTTAATCGAACTAAGAGCCTAAGATGCCTCGTATTGGGGCGAAACACGTATCGTTTACAAGGTGGAAAAGTGGTAGTGTGTGTTTGGTGTTGTGTATAGTGGTTGGTGGGTCGAGAGTTGCTGGCCGTTTTTCGGTTAAGTTTTTGGTTTAAGTTTTAAATAAATCCACTTCATCCAGCAGAAAAACACATATTATTAATTTTCTGTTATTGTTTTACTTGTCGCGGATCTTAGCTAAGTAAAACTTTTGACTGTCCACACAGTGATGGAGTTCCGCAAAGTGACGCCTGACTCCATTAATCACAATTAAACAATATAACTGATGCTAAAATAAGATTAAAAAATGAAATAAAAACACTACGCCACTGATGTAAGTTGGCGGGAAAAGTCTACTATTGTTTATAACCGAAATAATTATGACGTAGAGAGTAACAGTCGAGTATATGCTATGATAGAAGCCAAGTTATAAACGAGAGACCACTGACCGCTTCACGGCTCGATATCTGGAACATGTGACGTTTATACAATACATTGTTATCGGCAATGTGACTTCTGTCCTAGATATCGTTTGATATTGGACGATTCTCTGTAAACTTCAAAGCTATTCCCATTCATGATGGAGAAAACCATATCAGTGCTTTGAGTTTTGATGCTTGACATACAAATAAAATATGATTTGATGAGTCCAAAAATAATGTGTATATATATATCAGGCGTCACTTTAGGAAATTCATCACTATGTGGACAGTCAAAAGTTTTACTCAGCTAAGATCCGCGACAAGCAAAACAATAACAGAAAATTAATAATGTGTGTTTTCCTGCTGGATGAAGTGGATTTATTTGGAACTTAAACCAAAAACTTAACGAAAAACGGCCGTCAGCAACTCTCCACCCACCAGCCACTATACACAACACCAAACACACACTACCACTTTTGCACCTTGTAAACGACACGTATATATGAAGAAGTGCATATTCTTTGTCTGTCTGACATACTCTGAGCTTGTCAAGCAGACTGACTGTCAGCGTCCACCTTTCGGTGCCGCTGGAAAGTTTTACAAATGATATTGCAAATGTCTATGGATGACGTTAATTGCTTGCTATGAACCAGAGTAACTTCGAGCACAGGTCTCCCCATAGCTTTGTAAGCGTCATAGAACTTGTGGAGTGTGACTAATATTTTTTTCTCAAATATTAATGTTTCAAGGCTAAATTCTTATAGAGTTGCGCGGGAACGTAAAATAATTCGCTGGGTATTTGTTTGCAATAGTATATAGAACGAAGTCCTTTATCAAAGCTCGACAGAGGCATTTCACGATCGATACAATTGGACGGAAGCCGCTTCCGTGTTTTTTTTTTTCTAGAAGCGTCCAGCTATCTGTGATCACCTCGAGATTAAAGCAATTAGTAAATGTCGATTTTTTACGTATTACATACGATTTTTTAAGGATTTATAGCAAAATTGAAGTAAATATTTTCTTATATTATAATACTAGTACTTTTTTATCATAATAAATCATCGCATCGGAATAATATATTTATATGGATTTATAAATATTTATTCCGAGTCTAGTAACCCCCCCCAATTTCCGTTCCTGCCCTTTCCTTTCTTCTCTATCCTTTCCCTTCTTCTCCGCCAATCTACGGTCTGCCGTGCCAAAGTATGCATGGTTAAGGGCGAGCTTAGTCGCAAGCGTACCGACCGTCCCGGTATCGGGCTCCGCCGGGTACTACCTCTACCTCAGCATGCAGGGATCTGCTGGGGCTGACCTCCATCCTCCCTTGCGTCTCATGGGATTCACTAAGACGAATTTAATATACCTAATTTGTTGAAAAATGACGGCGACGTGGTTCGCCACCCGTCACGTCCTGATTCTCACGAGGGCGAGAAGCGACCAATGGAGAGCCGTTAAGCTGGGATGAAGGTAGCGGATGGAGCTCTGTGGTCTGCCAATCCCTGCGGGGGATAGGCGTGAATATGTAATAATAATAACTAGTACTTTTTTTAAAAGTCATTTATGAAAAGTCAGAATGTGTCTAAAACAGCCCGACTGGCGGTTCATTGGGGAACGCTTGTTCCGACTCTGATGTACGGTTGTGAAAGTTGGGTTTGGCAGAAGAGTCATAGAAGCAGACTGAATGTAATGGGAATTAAGAAGAGTGTGTAGGGTAACTTGGATATATATGGGATAACTTGGATATATATGGGATAACTTGGATATAACATGGGATAAGGGGACAAACGAGCAAGCGTGTTGCCTGATGGAAAGCAATCAACGCCGCCCATGAACAACCGCGAAACCGCAGGAGTCGTGGAAGCGTTGCCGGTCTTTTAGGTATGTATAGGCTTGTTTTTTGAAGGTTCCAACGTCGTATCGGTTCGGATAGACCGCCAAGGGTAGCTGGCTCCACAAACTGGTGGTGCGTGAGAAGAAGTTACGAGAGAAACGCACCGTAGTAGATCGCCACTCATCCAGATGGTGGGGATGAAATTTTTCTTTATAGCGAGTTGTGCGGTTGTGGAATTCGGCGGCGGGAATTATTCCAAACAATTCCTCGAAGCACTCCCCATGATAGAAGCGGTAAAAAATGGTGAGAGATGAGACATCTCTCCGCAGCACTAGAGAATGAAGCCGATCGGTGAGATCTTGGTCATTGACGATTCGGATGTAAATATTATTTAAATGTATGTAAATAGCTTATAAATGCTTATTTACACGTTCTCTTTTAGCAATATATATTTATATCTTTGTACAAGGGGTTTTTCAACGCCGATTGAGTTATATTGAACTATGCCCAGGGGAGATGCGGGCCTAGCAAACATTGCGAGAGTTGTATCAAATGGAAACATGTCGCGCTGTATATAGAACGTAATTTATTGTTCTATAATCATTAATGGAGTCAGGCGTTACTTTGCGGAAATCCATCACTATGTAGATAGTAAAAATTCTTACTTAGCTAATATCCGCGACACGCAAAACAATAACAGAAAATTAATAATGTGTGTTTTTTCTGCTGGATGAAGTGGATTTATTTGGAACTTAAACCAAAAACTTACCGAAAATCGGCCATCAACTCTCCACCCACCAACCACTTTACGCAACACCAAACACACATTACCACTTTTCCATCTTGTAAAAGACACGTGTTTCGCCCCAA
Source organism: Baronia brevicornis (assembly GCA_031353405.1). Taxonomy (NCBI): domain Eukaryota; kingdom Metazoa; phylum Arthropoda; class Insecta; order Lepidoptera; family Papilionidae; genus Baronia; species Baronia brevicornis. The sequence goes on along the minus strand of JASFAT010000282.1, from coordinate 202,500 downwards.
CAAGAGGCATCTTCAGGTATAGTAGACTCTACGGAAGACAACCGAAAAGTTTTCTGTTATTGTTTTGCTTGTCACGGATCTTAGCTAAGTAAGACTTTTAACTGTCCACATACTCTATAATCGTTTTGTTATAGATTGATAATCTGGTGGAAGATTGTGCAAAATGTTAAGAATTTTTAATTAAAAAAAAAGAGAAGCGTCACAGAACGCTTGGTAGATGTGAAACATTGACGACGGCTTACTCTACCGAATGGAGGGGAGCGTAGCCTGAATCGGGACGACGTCTTGGTCAACGATTTCACTCCCATACTCCACGATATGATATTTGATATCAAAAAGAAAGGCAAATAATGCATCATCATCATCAACAGCCCACGGCAGTGGAAGAAGCAAGTAAGGTGTGCCGGGATCGTTGCGAATGGAGATCTGTGGTCTCTGCCTACCTCTACGGGAAACAGGCGTGACGATATGTATGTATGTGTGTATGACTGTCTTTTACCGCCATTTTACAACAGTGAATGTATATTTTTATTTTATTTTCATAAACTCACGTAAACTGTCGATCTAATAGGCTCAGTGACACAGCTAATCATCGGAGTTGATTTCTGCCTGCGTATTTATCCCGTTGGTGTCAGAACAAATATCCCCAGATATTTGTTCTGAGTCTGGTTACCACGCCAATACGCTTTGGACGAGGGTGGTTAATGAACCACCTCCAGAAGAAGAGAAACCCATCCCCATAATGAAACGTTTATGGATTATAGAAAAAAAAAGCCAAAAGATGGATTATAGAAAAATAAGACTGCGCTTATAAGTTAAGTTTTTTTATGGGATATAAATGCAAACGAGCAGGCGTGTCACCTGATGGAAAGCAATCAACGCCGCCCATAGACATCCGCAGTGCCATAGGCAATCAACCTTTAAGGAAAGTGTCATTATGTGAGAGGTGGGGGGAGCGTGTTGGGCGTCTGGAACTCAGGTGCTCATCATAGGAAGTGCGGTAGCTAAGCCCACTCGGTACGCAAGCGGTTTTCTGCGGGAGTGTGGGCTGTAAACTTCAAGGGCGAGCCGGCCCATTCAAGCTACAGATTAAAAATTATGCCATCCTTGAAAAAGTATTCGTCTGCAGCGTAGCTCTACCATTAACACCATTATGAAAACGAAGGTATGAAATACTTCAATCGCACGGAGATAAAATTGAAACTACAGGAACGAATGATTAGATGGATACAGGTATTATTGGAAGCCAGACGGAAGGCAAGTGGACGCTGCCAAGTTCGACGTACAAAGTTAGAAGCACCTGCGTCATTTGGCTCCACCCCACACCTACCCTCATCCTACTAATATTGTAAATGCGAAAGATTGTTAGTATGGATGTATGTTTGTTACTCTTTCACGAAAAAACTATGAGACGGATTTGAATGAAACTTTACAGTAATATAGGTTATACATCGGAATAACATATAGGCTACAATTTGTAATGATTTTATATAATAACAATACATGCCAATAAAGTCAGGAAAAAATCCGGCCTCTGAGAGCTACCAGGCGTACGCTGCGTAAACCATTGGAGTTACGCAAAGATGATGTACCGTAAGATTGTTTGTCTTGAATAGTTCTAAATAAAAGTCCGCGACACCATGTATCTACCTTTTATGTGGAAACCACTATGACCAAAATTGTGAACATAAATTAAGTAAAAAAATATATATATTTATTTAAAATGATCTGCCACGAAACTTAAAGTGGCAGACCAAATTCTACGCGAGCGAAGCCGCAGGCAAAAGCTAGTCTTATATAAATATATATATATATGGACATTAAAACAAAATCTAAGTAATAAATTGAAAGCTTCTATAAATAGAAATGGAAAAAACTTTATTCATGACACTTTTCTTACAATAGGTAAAATTAAAACCGTAATAATATTATAATATACAAATAATTTTATTCTAACAAGTGTCATAAAATGGTTCTTGCTCTATTGGAGCACCTGGCGCTAGTTTTCAGCAAGAACCAACGTGGCCAGATCGTGGACCCCAGTGATGACATTCATACGGACATACACACATACATACACATACATCCATATATATACTACTCATACTCATCATGTAATTAATTCACCGCAACCAAAAGAACAAGTTCTTGTTTGTATACTTTAAATTAATATTTTGAATATGGATGTACCGGAGAATGCTTAAAATTAAATGGAAAGATAGAATTACAATTGAAGGAGTTTTGGAATTAATGAAACAAATTTTATAGGTAGTCACAACGACCAAAAAGAGTAAAGCACCATATTTTGGACATATTTATCAAAACTAGAAATAATACAATTTATTAAAAGGCAACCCTGAGGGTAGAAAACAAAGAAGAGGATGCGGTAGAAGAAGAATTTCTTGGACTACAAATATAAAAAACTGATTGAAGATGAAAAGCACAGAAATACGAACAAACAAATGAAGAATGACATACTCATGAAATAGACACATAAGGAAGAAGATATATATAATCCATAGTAGCATAATTATCTTAATTAATCAGTAACCGTTGAAAATACAAAACTCGCAAAAAAATTGAGCAATTAATATTAACCCTTTAAAATACAATGACGTCAGATCACTTCATGTTGAGCTGTAGACTTCTTTTCATATTTTTACAACGCGGTAAAGTATGTCGATCAACTTGTATAGTCTCAAATAACCAGAAGAACGTTCGATTATTTATAATGAAGTCCATCACATTCAAGTGACAAAGATAAAAAAATATTATAGAACAGGCTCGAAGAAATAAGGTCGAAATTACTTTAGTTACTACCAATGAAATCACAGGAAAAATCTTATTTAGTTTGCGTTCATACATTTTTTGTAAATATTTCCGAATCTCGAATATCTGTCGATCTTACAAAATAAATACACGTAAAAAATTCGACACTAAGGAGATCTTCGTCCCAGGTGAATTCCGCCCCAACTTCCCCTATATCTGGACGTAGAAATCCTCATCGGTGAAATTATAATTTATTTAAAAAATAAATATATAAATAACTACATACGTTTGATCCTTTGAATATATTTCATTTGTATGTGACATTCAAAAGACGTGTCTCTAAAATTTTTTTACTATTCAGAATTATAATTTTATGAAGAATTCGATAAACAGAGATAATCGTGGCTAATTAGCGGGAATGATACGCTATATAAAGCGTTATTAAAATCTGAAACGTGCTTCCCTTCACATAAGGAAAGCCGATTAATGGAGTCAGGCGTTACTTTGCGGAAATCCATTACTACGTGGTTAGAACTTTTACTTAGCTAAGATCCGCGACAAGCAAACAAAAATTGAAAAATATTAATGTGTGTTTTCTAGTTGGAGAAGTGCACTGACGGGGAACTTAAATCTTCCCGAAGAACGACCGTCAGCAACTCTCCATCTGCCAACCACTATCCACAACACAAAACACACACTACAACATTTCTACACTGCACACGACACGTTTCCCTCTCAACACGAGGCATCATCAGGTATAGTTGACTCTACGGAAGACAACCGTTAATTTGAGAGTCTACCATACCTGATGATGCTAAATAAAAGTTCTAACTGTTCACATAAGGAAAGCTCTGAGCAAACTTTGCTTTAAAGGTAAAATAAAAGACTTTTACCTCAAAGCTCTTCCTCCATAATTCATCCTCCTTATTCGCGTTCAGAAAGACATCCACTATAGTGGCTTTCGCGAATGTTCTCTTTCTGAACGATGCGCCACTATAGTGGATGTCTTTCTGATCACCGCGCCACTATAGTGGCTTTCGCAAATGTTCTCTTTCTGAACGATGCGCCACTATAGTGGATGTCTTTCTGAACGCCGCGCAACTATAGTGGATGTCTTTCTGAACGCCGCGCCACTATAGTGGCTTTCGCAAATGTTCTCTTTCTGAACGATGCGCCACTATAGTGGATGTCTTTCTGAACACCGCGCCACTATAGTGGCTTTAGCGGATGTCATCTTCTGAAAGATTGATCACAATGGTGGTGAACTCTAGTAACACAATCATTAACTGTTTAAATTGAATAAACATTTTCACAGATTGCTTCGTACTTGTGTTGACTCAACATCTGCCGTACAGAGTAACAGACCCGTGTAAAATTCAACCGTATCCGGACCATGAATTGTCGCGGACAAATTATGTTTTAAGTTCGAACACCGCCATTCCAATGTTAGTCACTTTCAAATAAATACGTAACACCCAAAGGCGGATAGATAATAAAAGGGGGAAACGAAATACGAACAAAAAAAAACATGCGCCGTGTTTTGTACGATCCCCATATTTTATAATCCCACACACACATAAATCTCAACATTTATTAGCACGTAAAAGTCGACCGTAAAATGATGCGTCGTTAAGCTTTGTCTACATTGTGCTATTAAATGCCATTATTATAATTGGTGTTCGATATTTTTCATTCAATTGTCAAGCGTATACAGGGTGACTGTATTTCACGTTACTTTTTTACGGGTCACGAAGTTAAGCAAGCAAGCGTGACTCTTGATGGGATGGGTTATTAATAATCGCCTTTATACTTTTTACATATTAGTTATTTTCAACTACTAGCTACTGTTTTATATGGACAGTCAAAAGTTTTACTTAGCTAAGATCCGCGACAAGCAAAACAATAACAGAAAATTAATAATATGTGTTTTTCCGTTGGATGAAGTGGATTTATTTGGAACTTAAACCAAAAACTTACCGAAAATCGGCCATCAATTCTCCACCCACCAACCACTATACACAACACCAAACACACATTATCACTTTTCCATCTTGTAAACGACACGTGTTTCGCCCCAACACGAGGCATCTTCAGGTATAGTAGACTCTACGGAAGACAACCGAAAAGTCACTTTTCGGTTGTCTTTTCTGTTATTGTTTTGCTTGTCGCGGATCTTAGCTAAGTAAAACTTTTGACTGTCCATATAGTGATGGATTTCCGCAAAGTAACGCCTGACACTATTAATAATCTACTGTTTTATCTAAGGCCAGTATGAATGAGAAGGGTGAGTGTATGAAAGAGAGGAAGGATGAAGATGCTGATTTTACTGTACGGTGTGTGTTTCTACTTTGTAAGAATAGAAAGAAGAATTAAAAACAAAGACGAAGAATGTAATCATCTCCCAAGATTTTCATAAAGACGAACTGAAGAACTGAGAACTCAAGAAGTTGGTTCTCACGTATATATCATACATTTTATAAAATAACACTCTCGTACAAATGACTTAATGGGTCTTCAATGTATTCTGAGTCTAGCTGCTTTATCAATCAGCCTTAGACTTGATTATAGTCCATTTCTCCAGAAATGGCCTTCCCCATTTCTTCCATGCACGGGAAATTTATGGCATGTAAAAAAAAATTAAATTTGCTGGTCATTCATGGATACTTGTCTATTTTTCTGTCATTAGATTAATCCGATAACTCTTCTCTACTGTCTATGACACTGAGAATGTTTATGGGCGGGGTTGATTGCTTTCCATCAAGTGATGTGAAGTGTCATGCCTGCTCGTTTGCCTTTCTATCCCATAAAAAAAGGCGCTTGGAGGAAAATAATCAACGCCACCCATAGATATCCGCAAAGCATAGACAAGCATTGCAACCTTTCAGATACATGTAGGCTTCTGTTGCTTTGAAGGTTCCAATAATGTATATTGTCGTGGAACAAGACAATGTATTCGAATAAAAAAATGCGAGAAATCGATAGATGGCCTTTAACGCAGCCAAATCTCCACCAGGGGAACAGTAAAACTAAAAATTAAACAATACATCCCGGCGGAATGCCAACTCTGCACTATTACGTTTGATGAATATCTCGGTACTCTTGGCACTGGGTCCAGCGACGAAGCGCTGCGTTAGCCCACCCGTGAACTGTATCTTTGAATCTACCCTCGATGTAACTCCGGAAATGGTTGTTGAACTAAACAAAATAAAAAAACGATTTTAACATCATACGGAATCCGTCCGCGTTAGTTAATTTCCAACTATTCAAAGCTTCGCTTAGATATATTTTTCTTATTTTATTTAGTGTCTTCTAGTTTACTAAAATCCAGTAAGATGCGTTTTTTCTTTCTTTTTATGGGACAAGAAGGCAAACGAGCAGGCGTCTCGCCTGATGGAAATCAATCAACGCCGCCCATAGACAACCGCGTCACCGCAGGAGTCACGGAAGCGTTTCTGGAAGCGTATCAACCGCCTTAGGCAAGCCATGGATTTGTAGCAATCCAGTACGATGCGCTTTTCCCATAACTTCTATTCACTCGTTACTACCCCGTGATACCCTTAAAGCCTTTAATAAACAAGCATACGCATACCTTGAAGTCTGTGAATACTTCAGTAATACCTACGAGTATATCAAACTTGCTCGATTGCCATGCTATCCCATAAAAAAGTAGATGAGGGTATATTTCTCTAGAGGCCCGAATCCAGCAACTAAAGATATAAGGGCTGTGAAAATCAAATCTCGTATTAGGCTATAGAGACATGAAATAATCGACAGAGGGTTGAGACAATTGGACTATATATTAAGGGCCAACAAATTATTTCACTTTCAGGGATGTACTGGCAAAAGTGAACCCCTATTTGTTAGGCCGCGTCTGTCAGTCCTTTCCCGAAGTGCTTCTTTATTTTATACTAGCCTTTGCCCGCGGCTTCGATCGCGTGGAATTTGGTCTGCCACATGTAGTTTCGTGACAGATAATATATATATATATATATATATATATATATATATATATATATATATATATATATATATATATATATATATATATATATATATATGGTATCACTATTTAAGTCATAATGTCTTCCACATAAAAGGTAGATATATGCTATCGCACACTTTTATATAGAACTATTCAAGACAAACAATCCAACTGTACATCATCTTTGTGTAACTCTAATGGTTTAGGCAGCGTACGCCAAGATAGGTCTCAGAGGCCAGATTTTTTTCAGACTTAATTGACATGTATCGTTATATTACGACCAAAGAAAATACATTAAATCATTACAAATTGTAGTCTATATGTTATGCCGATGTATATAATATATAAAATTCGATTTTTGTATTTTTTTAAATATAAATTTAACCCACCACGCTTGTCCAAAGCGAATTGGCGGGGTAGTCAGATCCGAAATAAATACCTGTGGGCCATACATATATTTATTCCGATACTGGAATCGAAATCGCGACCATTAACTCTGAAACGGTCACTTTGGGCGTTGAGCCAAAAAAGTCATCAGATATCATTTGTATATATCCATTTACATACAACGAAAACACTGCATTCGAATCAGCCTCAATTCGTATTGAAAGAAAACTGTTGAATATATTTATGAAGAAAAAAATACTTAATAAATTTCTATAATAGAGGCTTATATAACTCCGAAACATCTTCTAAAGCTGAGAACGTGTCATAGAAGAATTGAAAGAAGTATGTTAGGATTGACGTTAAAATACCGCTAAAGAGCAAAAGACATTAGTTAGACCTACAACAAAGGTGGAAAATATATTAAAGAAAATAAGACATTTGAAATAGCGATGGACAGGACATATGACAAGGGACAGAAGGATAAAATGGGAGAAAATTATAACTGAGAGAGAGACAGACAGACAGAGAGGCAGACAGGTTAAGAGATGGACATATGACATTAAGGTTATTGGAGGGACAATCTGGTACAGAAAAGCACGGAATAGAGATGACTGGAAAAAGCTGGAAGAGGCCTATGTGTCACAGGACACGCTATACACTAAATCATTAACAATAATCATTAACGCAACGTTATTTAAAAAAAGATTACATAAATGGCTAATAGATGCCAATATTTATAATGTTCAAGACTTTTTTGCTTTAAAGAGATCGACTCTTTAATAAATGTATATAATAGATAAATATATAGTGTAAAGTAAAAATGATATATAAATGTAATAATAAATTATAATTTTAATGATATTATAATAATCTAGCTATGTATTTAGATTTGTAATAATTGTTTTAGTTATTTCTAATAGTGTGTCATTATTAATGAAATTTGTACGCCGTAAGTGGCAATGTGATGGAGCTTTTATACGTCTCTTTTTTTCATCTTGTTATAACCTCACATTATACAAATAAAGAATTATTATTATTATTATTATTATTATTATAATAACAACAAACGGTAACATGTAATTAATATGTTAACATAATTTACTACATTTGTATGTGAATAGTATTAACAATAGAGGCTTATATATAAGAACTGTAATATACATAGTTTTACATGTAATATACATAGAATTATGAGTCGAATAATCAGTATACCAATGCTTACTGATTATTTTCTACCAACATTCTAAAAACATCCTGGCTTCACTTCACACACGATTTCAACGCCTCACACTGCTAGAGACCATGGAGCTTCTTCGTGGTTTCTTCTCTAATAAGATTAATAAGCCGTTTCAGCGATACACCCTGACTGTCCCTGACCACCCAGGTCGCCGGATCTCACTCTTATGAACTTTTTTCTGTGTGGGTACCGCAAAAGAAAAGTCTATGAAACGAATCCGACGACCATCTCAGCACTAAAAGAAAATATCATGGCACCTGGCATCACGATGTGATGGCATCTTAACGTTACTATTTCAACGAATGGCACAGAAACCTGGTACGAGTAATCAAAGAGTTTTTTATAGGATAGGAAGGCAAACGAGCAAGCATGACGCCTGATGGAAAGCAATCAACGCCGCCCATAGACAACCGCGACACCGAGGAGGCGCGGAAGCGTCGCCGGCCTTTTAGATATGTGTAAGCTTGTTTTTTGAAGGTGCCAATGTCGTATCGGTTTGGAAAGACCGCCGAAGATAGCTGGTTCCACAGACTGGCGTTGCGTAGAAAGAAGTGCCGAGAGAAGCGCACCGTATTAGATCGCCACTCATCCAGATGGTGAGGATGAAACTTTTCTTTACGGCGAGTTGTGCGGTTGTGGAATTCGGCGGCGGGAATTATTCCAAACAATTCCTCGGAGCACTCCCCATGATAAAAGCGGTAAAAAATGTTGAGAGATGAGATATCCCTCCGCAGCGCTAAAGAATTCGAATCGCACGACTTTGTATGCGGTTAAGTGGAAGAAGTTGATACTGGGGAGCCCTGGCTCTGGAGGTGAGAACAGTATTCCATATCTGGCCTGACTTGTGCCTTGTAAAGTTGAAGGTAATGGGCAGATGTGAAATAATGTCTCGCTCTACTGAGCACTACTGACTTTTGTTTGAAAAACTAATTTCGCCACGGAACACCATTTATAACGGTGAAAAAACTTTTTACCAGCACGCACGAAATAAAAATTTCCGGAAGCACATACTCACTAGAGCCAGAACTTTATTTTGTTAAACGTTTATGAACTATATAGAGACTACACACGGACAGAGCGTTCTAACGTTTTACGATGTATCTCACCAATCCGAGAACTTGGCAATAATCACCGTCCTCGTAGTTAATGCAGTAGCGACTGTTTTGCACCATTATTGTATTTCTTTTATTGCCGAGGTTTTTTTTATTAAGTTCCCCTAACAACAATAATGTTATATAAACTTTATTTTTACTGTGAAATTTAAGCAGCGATAGTCATTTGTTCAGAATCAATTATGATCTGACTAAATCGTCTGCTAGGAATTGATTCATGTCGATCGATAGTCTCATAGATTCAATATCAATATCAGTCCGCGGCAGTCCACTGCTGGACATAGGCCTCACTCAAGGCGCGCCACCTAACCCAATCTTCGGCTACTCGCATCCAGTCTTTGCCAGCTGCCTTGCTTAGATCGTCGCTCCATGTATCGGAGGCGATTACGTTTGCTGAGTCGCGGTCTCCACTCCAGCACTCGTCTACTCCAACAGTTGTCGGTTCTCCGACAAACGTGTCCAGCCCGTTGCCACTTCAGTCTGCTAACTTAAAGAGCTATGTCGGTGACTCTGGTTCTCCGGCGAATTTCTTCATTTCGAATTCTAGGTCAGTCTCATAGGTACAAACTTCTATTAGACTATCTATGTGAATCGTTTCGTAGCATGGGCATAATTAGCTTAGAATGACTAACAAGAATTCATCTAGATAAATGGTAATGAAACTTTTCTTTGTGTGTTGTATTAATTTACAACAAGCTGATAATATTGAATCATTTTTTTTCTTGAAATTAATATTGTTTGTTGTAGTTACTTGTAGTAATTTACATTTTTCCATGTCCAAAGCTAGCACCTTAAATTCGATGTCCGCGTTTGGTCTTTCATTTTTCTTCATCTTTAATTTTTTTCCTCCTTGATATTCAAAATAAAATTATCGCGATGAACTAAATGTCTATTCTGTTCCTATAGCTTTCCAACTAAAATTATCGTGATGAACTTAATGTGATAGACATTCCAATAATCCACACGTTTTTTGCCTTAACACGCATTATTTTGTATTCATTTATTGTTTCGTTAAAATATATTATTTTTTTGTAAATTGACTTTTGTTAATTTTACATACATATCGTCATGCCTGTTTCTCGCAGGAGTAGGCAGAGACCACAGAGCTCCATCTGCTACGATCTCGGCATACTTTCCTTGCTTCCTTAACACTCATTACTCTTCTTATGCAAGCCCACCGGTTAAGGGTACCCTTTTGTTAATTTTAACAAATGTATTGTTATACTTTTCACCATTTTTATCTTAAGTGTAACTATTTTAAAATCCAAACAAAAAGTACAGTAATTTGTTGTTTTTATTATCATTGAAGTTCCCTACAGCGCTGGTAATGTAATTAGTTTTAAAATATATAACCGAAATACCTGAACTCCAACATCCGAGATCGTTACTAAAGTTTGTTTCACAATTCTAATAACATAAAACGTCGGAACGGGTAAACTGTGTAACAAAATCTCACTCGGAGAGACGTTCAAAAAACCTACGTCGATTTCGCCAGTGTGTTTAACTTTTTATCTTTCTCTATAATCAAATCATTCGGTTAGGCTTGTGTCAATACTGGATGTTTTGTTTTATTACTGGAACGGTTTAAGGCAAAAGGTCATAAGTCTTTTTTTATGAGATAGGAAGGCAAACGAGCAGGCGTGTCACCTGACGGAAAACAATCAACGCCATAGGCAGTGCGGAAGCGTTGCCGACCTTTAAGGAGTGACATTATGGGTGTGGGAGGGGGAACGGGAGTGGGAGGGGGGTGTAGGGCCTCCGGAACTCAGACCACTCACCAGACGCGCGGTAGCTAAGCTACCACTCAGACGCCGATTTTCTGCGGGAGTGTGGTACTTCCCCGGGCGAGCCGGCCCATTCATGCTACACACAAATAATATGCCATTCTTGACAAAGTATTCGTCTGCAGCGTGGCTCTACCACTTTTAAAAAGTCTAGCCTACTCTTAAAAACAAAATTCACAATATCATTATCATAATAAGCTACTGAATTTCTTAAATATTATCGCAATAATGCTGCTAAATATGAGAGATAATTGAATCAGGCGTATCTGGTTAACGTCAAGCCGCAGCACATTTCTCGTTGATATTTACTAGAAAAGGCATTACATTGGGCATGAATAATTCGTATAATGCAAACAATTTCTTCGCCGTTTGTAGAATTTTTACGCGTTAAGTAACTTCGTATTGTTGTTACATTTAAAAAGGGAATTAATATATAGTATAACTTTTCAAGTGGACAATGACGAGGTTCTCCGACAAGTCAAGCTGAAACTTTTTTTTATGGGATAAGAAGGCAAACGAGGAGGCGTGTCGCCTGATGGAAAGTAATCAACGCGGATCACAGAAAGAAAATAACATTCAAAAACAATATTCGTAAACTTTTTGGGAATAGTTTCTTTTTATGGAATACGAAGGCAAACGTAGGACGTACGCAGGCGTGTCACCTGATGTAAAGTAATCAACGGCGATCACAGACATACGCAGCGCCATAAGGCAGTGTGGAAGCGTTGCCGACCTTTAAGGAAAGTGTCATTATAGGAAAGGAGGAGGGGAGAGGTAGGGGGGTGGTATAGGGAGGGAGGGGTTAGGTCTTCAGAACTCAGCCGCTTACCGTACGAAGCGCGGTAGCCAGGCTACCACTCAGACGCCGGTTTTCTGCGGGAGCGTGGCACTTCCCCGGGGAGCCGGCCCATTCATGCTACAGACAAATATTATGCCATACTTGACAAAGTATTCGTCTGCAGCGTGGCTCTACCACTAACTCTTCGTCTCGTCAATCCTTTCCGAATTAATATCTGCTTATTATATGTGTATGTATATTAAACTATAATATTATATTAATATTATATATTATATTAATAATATATTTATTAATTATTAGGTATATATAAATTTTAAAATTTTATCCGAGCACTATCCGCTTGGAAACAATTAGGTTACACTGAAAATCAGCTCTATGGCTGCGGTGTGGACCTTTCCATAATCCATATTGCAGTATAGATAACATAATTGACTGTAGAACTACTATTATTATGAATAATGTATTTTTTATTTGTTTGTTATAATTTGATTTTTTAATTTCTTTCTTTTCTTTTATACGTATAGTAGCCAATATCAGTCATATTTTTTTATTTGTACACGTACGCGCACACACACACATTATTATATATAGTTTGAAGTTTTATATTTATTTCTTCATAGATATTAATAATCAATTAGAAATAAGGAGTGAAAGGCTAGTGACCTGAGATAAAGACTCACCCCCCCTCCCTAGTCCAGGCACTAGCCCGCCACGTATGTATTGTTTTCTCTTTATAACTTTGTGGCGTCGAAATAAATGATTATTATATATTATACATATGTTCTTTGTTGAGTGTTTCTGTGCTTGTGGATTTTCAAATAAAGTTTCTCTTTCTTTCTTTCATTTTAAATATTGAGGAAAAACAGCCTGCGGGCAAAGCCTGATAGAATACAATAAAAATACAAAAACATGAGTTACATCACTTCACAGTAGGCCGGTTCATTTTGCCGGGGGTGGCATCTGTTTATATAAGCTACCGGTCACTGTTTGCAGAGGTCCCCTATTGTACGGACTGATTGTGAGCTCAAATGTGCCTTGTGTTTTCCGTTTTAGCTGTGTGTGGATTTTTAAGGAAAAACTTATATATCCCAATGTGAGAATGTATTGTAGGTTACGCCTGAACGTAGAAAATCAGCAAAATGGCAGATAGCTGTTTTTTTTTCGATATAGGTACATATTATAATATTTATTTTATTTTATTTACTGAACAAACTGAAAAACTTGTCTCTATCCCATAAAAAAAACATGAACATAATAACTGCATACACCAAGTTGAAAGCTGCTCCCAACGAACGCTAAACTAAGTTACAAATAATTTTATTTCCGACCAATAAAACTAATTTATCTCATTCGGCACCGAATCGCACGTTCGAACAGTTTCCCATCAAGTTAACCGCCCCTCCTCCTCCAACTCCCCCCAAATCTCCCGCCTTCCATCAAATAAAAACTTAGCTCGAAGTACAGAACCACGTTTTAATTAGGCCGTTGCCTTATCTGCTTTGGGCAGACTTATACGGGAATGAGGAGGTGGTTGAATAAGTCTAACCTCTTCTCACGTTCAAAGTTGCTTTTAACACTTCGCAGGCGCTAGCTAGTTTACTGTAGGGGTTAGAAAGTTTTGATACTAAAAAAAACCGTCTGTAGGTAAGACGGTTTTTTTTTAGTATCAAAACTTTCTGGCTAACTAACTGTTTTTCCGAGTGTTGATCTCCCTTTATTGCGCTCGTGTTTAATTTTAACAGATAAAAATTTGTTTCAATCTCTGGAACACGGGATTCCCCATTTCTGGAGGAGTGGACTTTAACCCATCACGTCTCTCTAAATTTTTTTACGCAATAGGAGGGCAAACGAGCAAGCGTGTCCCCTGATAGATCAATCAACGCCGGCCATAGACAATTGTAACACCACAGGAGACACAGAAGCGTAGCCAGCCTTTTAGGTATGTGTAGGCTTGTTTTTGAAGGTGCCAATGTCGTATAGGTTCGGGAAGACCGTTGAAGGTAGCTTGTTCCACAAAATGATGGGTGAAGATTCTTCTTAATCCCTTCACTCTTGAGAGAGAGAGAAACCAGGAAGCCATGCCAAGGTCACTTAATAATAAGCAACCTTCACTGCCCATCTACGGAAACGTGAAAAGATTTACCACCTGCGGTGTTCTCACGTAAACGCTAAGGGCATTCAATGTGTAAAGGTTTTCAAAGTGGTAGAGCCACGCTGCGGACGAATACTTTGCCGGCTTAGCTACCGCACTTCGTCCAGTGAGCGGTTGAGTTCCAAAGGCCGAAACCCCCTTCTCCCTCCCCCCCTTCAAATAATGATATTTTCCAAAAAGGCTGATAACGCAGAGAGTAGTTGCAGATGTGCATGGGTGGCGGTGATCACTTACCACCTGATGGTGGTGGTGACCTGCATGTTCGTTTGCCTGCTCTGCTTCAAAAAAAAACCTATTGACACGATTGATATTTGTAAAATGTTTGCCAAATATTTTGGACAAACATTTGCCTGTACCGCGTTTCGGCCACATAAAAAACGGTGCGTTTTTCAAAAAACTTCTTTCCACGCACACGCACGCACGCAACACGACATTTGAACCTTCAAAAAACATGCCTATATATATATATATATATTATATATATATATATATATATATATATATATATATATATATATATATATATATATATATATATATATATATATATATATATATAGTTTCCTTAAACGCCAGCAATGCGTCTGCAATGCCAATAACACTGTGGATGTCTATGTACAGCGGTGATTGCTTCCCATCGAGTGACACGACTGCTCGTGTGCCTTCCTATCCCATAAAAAAAATCTTCCCTTCAAAATGATAATAATATAGTCCATCTATTAATAATTTGAACACATTTATTAATCTCTCCGCTAGACTCAAGCTTCTTAATGAATCCGCTATAGCCATAACTCCATTTTTAATTGCATCAACGCCCCGGCACAGTTCTGACGCCTTTTCTAATAGTTTTCCTTTTGCGCTTTCAACAAAATTCCATTTTTATGAAAGCTACTGTTTAATTGTAACTTCCCCTTTTGAATTTCCACTATAACAATGTATTTCTTAATATTGCTATATAAATTTTACAGTGAGAAATGCAGTAGCATGAATGGGCCGGCTCGCCCGGGGAAGTACAACGCTCCCGCAGAAAACCGGTGTCTGAATGGTAGCTAAGCTACCGCGCTTTGTACGGTGAGCGGCCGAGTTCCGAAGGCTCAACAGTCTCTCCCCCCTTCCCCTCCCATTCCTACTCCCATAATGACACTTTCCTTAAAGGCCGGCAACGCTTCCACACTGCCTATGACGCTGCGGATATCTGATGGGCGGCGTTGATTGCTTTCCATCAGGTGACACACCTGCTCGTTTGCCTTCGTATCCCATAAAAAAAATTATTCCCAAGAGGTTTACGAACATTGTTTTTGAATGTTATTTTAAATTTATATATACACATATTTATCCCGATGCGGAAATCGAACGGGAGACCCTTGATTCAGAAAGCGAAATTACCGTCAATGCATGATTTGGATTGCAGCGTATTATAAATTACCGTCAATGCATGATTTGGATTGCAGCGTATTATAAATTACCGTCAATGTATGATTTGGATTGCAGCGTATTATGAATTACCGTCAATACATGATATGGATTGCAGCGTATTATAAATTACCGTCAATGCATGATTTGGATTGCAGCGTATTATAAATTACCGTCAATGCATGATTTGGATTGCAGCGTATTATAAATTACCGTCAATGCATGATTTGGATTGCAGCGTATTATAAATTACCGTCAATGCATGATTTGGATTGCAGAGTATTATAAATTGCCGTTAATGTATGATTTGGACTGCAGCGTATTATGAATTACACTTGTAATTTATGATTGTATAAGATTTGGTTGTTCAAACATTGAGGGTCGAATTTCTTGTTAGTATGCAATCAAATAATTTTACAAAATATATCCTTATAAACGATCTGATCGCCGACATTTTCGCCCCAATATTTTCATTTCCTCCCGTCTACGCAAAAAAAAGGTATCACATAAAAGACTACCACCTGATGATGGTATTGCGTAAAGGTGAGGATTTTCCTGACTCTTATCTACTAGATACTAAAACTACATACGAATATTGCAATTGTATCATGGGGTTTCATCGTGGGTCTCTCCACGTTTTATGCGCGGCATTCTGTAGACACGTAGGCACAAAGGAATAAAGCCCATCCCATTTCAAATTTGCTGGTTTTCAACACGCTCTCACATTTCCTGTTTATACACGGGCGTAGACGGCAAATGAGTGGCGGTTGTACACGAGGTAAACAATGTTGTAAACCTTGCCATAGGGATGTATGTACTGTTTGCGGATCGAGGAGACTTGGTGATTGTGATTAAACTCTAGTGAGATACAGAGATTTTATATATAACTAGTTTTTACCCGCGACTCCGCTCGTTTCGTGACCGATTTTAAATAAATATATTTTAAATAAATATATTTTTTTTCTTTCTTTGTTTAACAAACTTAAACAGATCCGTACAATCTAAACAAACTTTCGGTGCTACTAACTTTTTCAAAATAGAATATGAAAGCTAAGTTTAGTTAATAGAATTATAAGAATAGTTATTTAATAAAATAATTATAATAAATTGAATTTGATTATAATTGTTAAAGTCCAAAGTCGAATCGGTAATATAAATTAAACACCGATATGTGGAAGCGATTGAATTCGCACCCAAAAAAGATTTATTTTCTAAAAACATATATACTCCTTCAATAAACAAACCATTACGTGTGTCAGTAGCGCCATCTATCGCTACTAACTGTAAATACATTAGACAATAATAAATTAATTTCACTCGGAAGACTTTTATTAATAAGGCTCCGTTAAGATCCCGTGTCGCCATATTAGTACGGCTGGCACGTTATAGTATCTACAGAATTATTACTTCTTAATCAATAAGGTGGGTGGGACTGGTGTTTCACTCGAATAATTTCTTTTTTATGGGATAGGAGGGCAAACGAGCAAGTGTGTCGCCTGATGGAAAGCAATCAACACCGCCCATAGACAACCGCGACACCGCAGGAGTCGCGAAAGCGTTGTCGGCCTTTTAGGTATGTATAGGCTTATTTTTTGAAGGTTCCAATGTCGTATCGGTTCAGAAAGACCCTCTGTGGTCTTTCCGCTATAGCTGGTTGCACAAACTGGTGGTGCGTGGAAAGAAGTTACTAGAGAAATGCACCGTAGTAGATCGCCACTCATCCAGATGGTGGGGATAAAATTAAATAAAAAAATATGCGTATATTAATTTATTTTATATATTATTAATGGAGTCAGGCGTTACTGCGTTGCGGAAATCCATCACTATATGGACAGTCAAAAGTTTTATTTAGCTAAGATCTGCGACGAGCAAAACAATAATAGAAAACTAGTAATGTGTGTTTTTCTGCTGGATGAAGTGGATTTATTTGGAACTTAAACCAAAAACTTACCGAAAATCGGCTCTTTTTATATAAATAAAACGATATTGAGTCAAGTACAAAAAAGCATTCAAAAATTTAACATACGCAATTTGGTGTGTGATTTGCTCATTAAGTATTATATTTCCTTCTACCCTCAATGGACCCATACCTTTGTTAAAAAGACCCCTGAGGGACTACTTTAGGGATCACTTCCTTAGAAGTATACATCAGTAGTTACAACACCGTCAATTTGGTGCAATTCACTAGGAATCCCTTGTTTCCGGCAACTCACTCGACTCATTATCAGATATTTCAGCAATAAGCTATGAAATTCTACCCTCAAACGAAAACAAACGGCCTTTGTTTCGCGTTGCGGATTGCGAACAATGTGCCCGGGTGTTGTCGACCGCAAGGATCCCCAGGACCCCACCAGTTCCTTAATCATACGCACTGTGTTAAGATATCAAGACAATGTACATGGAATGTTGTAAATCTCTCTCGGGTATACTCCGAGACGTTTTACACTCATTAAACCAAACTGACGGTCCAAATAACTTATACCCTGTACAAGTTAGCTTGATCTTTTTGACAGATGTAAATTTTTCTGATCGACATAACTTTGCAATGACGAACATATTATTTTCTTAATTTAATGATTTTAAAAATTGTAAAAATAATAAAAAAATATATATAACACGAAAATCCCTAAAGATTCAAGCGTTATCCGAAAACTTTAAGACTTTTTATTGCTTCAAAGTAAAATTTAAATAGGAACACTGAAAATAATAGACGCTTGTACAATGTTACATCGGTCGGACGGATAGGACACGAATAACAGGCAGTGTAAAATATAGACCCTTCATGGAGTTTATAGTTTCATTCCATTCTTAGGTAATATTAGACATCTTGTGGAACCAGCTTCCTTCAGCGGTATTTTCGAACCGATACGAATTAAGCACCTTCAAAAACCAAGCCTACACATACCTTAAAAGCCGGTAACGCTTCCTAGATCCCTGTGGTGTGGGGGATATATACGGGCGGTTTTGAATGCTTTCCATCAGGCGATACGGCTCGTTTGCCCTCCTATCCCATAAAAAGCAATAACATAAGTTCACGATCGATTTCTACCAAGTATTTCATTTACAAGACAATAGAGCTGCATTGGAAAATCAACGAAAACTAACGATATACCAAATGTTGGCGTCCACTGACCACAACAAAGCCCAGTTCGCACCTTTGTACGACGCCAGGGGAGCGTAACTGTCGGTCGCTAGACAGCAATATCCTGTTACGTGGGTGCCAAGTGACACGAGAAGGTGCTTTGGTACTTAATTAAACTGTGAAAATCAATATAGTGACACAGCACTACTGTATAGTCCAAATTATTACAGACGTTTCACTTTATCATCCATTTTAATGGAAATTAATAATAATAACTAAACTAAACTTATGGCGTATAAATTTCTTTAATTATTACATACTATTATAAATAACTATAACAAACAGATCTAAATACATAATTAAATTAATATAATATCATTAAAATTATAATTTATTATTACATTTATATATCACTTTTGTTTATCTATTGCATATATTTGATCGATTTTTTAAAGTAAAAAAGTCCTTAATATTATAAAAATGGATCACCAAAGCAAAAGACAGACACGTGGAACAAATTGGAAGAGGCCTTTACCCGTAGAGGGATCCATAATGATTTATGATTTTTTTTTAATTTATTTATAATTTAAAATTTATATACATTGAAATAATTTATTATGATTTATTAAATTTAATGATTATTAATAGTAATATTTTATTTTTTAATGCATGCACATATTATGTAATAATTAATTATATGATATACTTGTTTAATGTATTATTCATTATGGAAATAAAGAGGCTATAATAATAATAATTATAAATATTGCTATCTATTAGCCATTCACGTAGCCTTTTTTTTTTAAATATTCTTGTGTTCAATTGTTTTAATTCATGAGGTATATTGTTGTAGATACGTATACACATGAACAGGCAGCTATTTATATATTTGCTGAGTCTGGGGTGATAATCCGCCACTAATCTTCGGGGTTCACGCCGGGGAAGACCAGCGTTATCATTAAACTATTTTATTATTATTATTATTATTATATATTCATGCCTATCCCCCGCAGGGGTTGACAGAGACCACAGAGCTCCGTCCGCTACCATTCATCGCAGCGAAACGGCTCTCCATTGGTCGCTTCTCGTGCTCGTGAGAATCAGGACGTGACGGGTGGCGAACCACGTCGCCGTCATTTTTCAACAAATTAGGTATACTAAATTCGTGTTAGTGAATCTCACGAGCCACAAGGGGGATGGAGGTCAGCCCCAGCAGAGCCCTGCATGCCGAGGTAAGGCACCATAGTACCCGGGGGAGCCCGACCCCGGGACGGTCGGCACGCTTGCGACTAAGCTCGCCCTTAGCCATGCATCCTTTGGCACGGCAGACCGTGGATTGGCGGAGAGGAAAGGAAAGGATAGAGAAGAAAGGAAAGAGCAGGAACGGAAATGCGGATTGGGGGGGTTACCAGACTCGGACTAAATCCATTTTTTCCAACTCGCAAAAAAATATATATATTTTTATTCCGACGCGGGAATCGAACTCGCGACTATTGACTCCGTGGGCGGAAGGTCCCGCCACTGAGCCAATCGGTCGTCTCGGTCGTTAAACTAACTTATGAAAATTACTCGTATTACGATCTTTCGGCGTGTTGGGGCTACCAATTTCGAATACGGTGATCGTGGATACGACTGTCGCGTCGCGATAAATATATCTAAGGACTGCACTTGTTTGAATAATAATCCTACACATTTCTAAAAGCCTCTTCTTGCTGTGATAATTCAGTATTGATACATATATATTTTTATATCGCCGGACCATAGACAATCATAAATTTTTTTTTATAATTTAACATTTTTTAATAAGTTTAAAAAAGACTGTATAAACAGAAACCGACGTTTGCATGGACAGAATAATTGATGTGGAGGAAGCAAGGAAAGTATGCCGAGATCGTAGCGGATGGAGATCTATGGTCTCTGCCTACCCCTACGGGAGACAGACGTGACGATATGTATATATAAAACTTAAATTAATGAATTAATTTTAATTAATGAATTAATATTTGAAAAAATTATATTAACACCAAGTGTCATCCACTACAAGTTTCAAAAAATACATTTGAACTTGAGTGGATGAATAAAAAAGTATTTTTGTAACTATTGCAAATTTCAACACTATATATAAATATATATATATATATAGAAAGAGTATGAACTAATAGCAGGAATTGAAAAAAAAATGGAACCATATTTAAAATGCGTCTTATCGTCGAAAATAATACAAAATATATGTATTTTTCTCAAAAAAAAAAATATATGTATACATATATATATATATATATATATATATATATATATATATATATATATATATATATATATATATATATATATATATATATATATATATATATATATATATATATAATATATAGTCCAAAAATCTTCATATCTTCACTATCGCAAGCGCCTATCACTTATACTCCGCGGGTACATTTTCATAGTGAACTAAATCAGAACCTCTGACACTTGTTATCCACAGATTTTGGGTATGCCGTGACAACATTCCGCAATTTATCCATTGCTGTTTTCCCAGGGGATATGGTTTGTAGTTTATTAGAAAACTTACCTCCCGGAGCGCGCAAGAAACTGGTGAATAATCCGACAACTACGGAAGCTACCGACTTCGTAGTAAATAGACAACGCCGCGAAACAATAGAACAATATAAGCTTTTGTCAGGGAATATGACCAGCTCGAATTTAATAATAATAGAGGAGCCGTTAAGAGACTTTTGTGAGGGTATTCGTATTTACTATTAGAGGCTTTGATACTGGAAAATGAAACTGACTTTAGTCTTTATACAATAAATCAGCGGTTGTCAAACTTTTTGACCTCACGGACCAGTAAACTCATAATTTAAATCCCGCGGGCCTCTAATGGGACTTTTTAGGTACATACATATATATCGTCACGTCTGTCCCCCGTAGGGGTAGGCAGAGAGCACAGATCTTCATCTGCTACGATCTCTCATTATTCTCCTCATGCAAGCCCGCCGGTTGAGGGTACTCTTGACCTGGCCTTTCTTAAAAACTTCAGCTATTTGGTCAAGGTATGTTGTTCGTGCTTTTCCTCTGGTATTTCATTCATTTTTTAAGTGTTGTTTAACATATTTATAAAAAAATGTGATCTAAGAACGCATTGTAAACAAATTATGAAATCTTTATTAATAAACCATAATAAAACTTTGAAACTTGTAGTGGATATTGAAATCGCTCGTAGCACCTTCAACAAGATGAAACGTGTCCTTTGTAATCGCGGCCTCTAACTTTCCTTGCGCATTAGAATGCTCCACTGTTACATCTGGCCCGTTCTTCTATACGGATGTGAGGCTTGGACGCTTAAAGAAGACCTCAGAAAACGTACAGTAGCGTTCGAAATGTTTGCATATAGACGGATGCTCGCTATTAGGTGGACTCAATGGGTGACCAATGACGAGGCTCTCCGACAAGTCAAGCAAAAACGTGAACTTTTGCAGACCGTCAACGGTAGAAAAGTTGCGTAACTGGTTCATATCATGAGACATGACAGGTACAAGTTGCTGCAACTGATCATGATAGGAAAAATCGCGGGCAAAAGACAAGTTGGTCAAAAAAATAAGTCTTGGCTAATATCAGGTAGAAGACCGGGATAACGAGTGCTCCAGAGCTACTGCACCTCGCGAAAGAGTCGGAGAGGCACTCTTAGAAGAATAATATAGCAGTAGTCGCGGAAGCATTGCCGGCCTTTTAAGTATGTATAGGCTTGTTTTTTGAAGGTTCCAATGTCGTAACGGTTCGGAAAGACCGCCGAGTGTAGCTGATTCCACAAACTGGTGGTGCGTGGAAAGAAGTTACTGGAGAAACGCACCGTAGTAGATCGCCACTCATCCAGATGGTGGGGATGAAATTTTTCTTTAAAGCGAGTTGTGCGGTTGTGAAATTGTGATATGTGGACGGTTAAAACTTTTACTTGGCTAAGATCCGCGACAAGCAAACAAAAACAGCAAATTAATAATGCGTGTTTTCTACTATGTGTATGTGTGTGTGTATAAGTTTTTAGTCCTTGTTGTATTTAGTTCAAGTTCTTCAAATAAAAAGAAATATTGTAAATTCCATTTTAATCTTGCTAATATCTGGTTTATCAAATGCACGTTCATTTCCAAGGGGGAAATATAGGAAAATGACTACACAGGAATTTCACCAAGCTATTCTGAAAGGTACTGATGTCAGCATTCCAATGTCATACGAGAACGATGCTCCACTTTCATATCTCCGCCCGCGGCAGTTTCGCAGACAATGCACTGCTATTGTAAAATATGCACACAGTCCAAGCACAATGGAAACTGGGGAAGAAGTTCAAGGTTCAGTCTCTTTTGTTGTGTCGTCTCGTGATAAGAATGCTCACAAGATGTTATTCTAGTCGACGCCTGGTTATTTTTCTTACTTTTATATAGGATATGGAGGCAAACGAGAAGTTTGTCGCCTGATGGAAAGCAATTAACACCACACATATACATTTTAAACATTGGAGATGCGTTGTCATCCTTTGAGTTAAGAGTAGGCTTGTTTTTTTGAAAGTTCCAATGTCGTACCAGTTCGAAAATACCGCTCAAAGTAGCTGGATTACCGTTGTCGAGCTTTAAGATATGTATAAGCTGGTTTTATGAAGGGTTCAATGTCGTACCGATTCGAAAATACCGCTAAAAATAGCTGGATTACCGTTGTCGAGCTTTAAGATATGTATAAGCTGGTTTTATGAAGGGTTCAATGTCGTACCGATTCGAAAATACCGCTAAAAATAGCTGGTTTACCGTTGTCGAGCTTTAAGATATGTATAAGCTGGTTTTATGAAGAGTTCAATGTCGTACTGATTCGAAAATACCGCTAAAAATAGCTGGTTTACCGTTGTCGAGCTTTAAGATATGTATAAGCTGGTTTTATGAAGGGTTCAATGTCGTACCGATTCGAAAATACCGCTAAAAATAGCTGGTTTACCGTTGTCAAACTTTAAGATATGTATAAGCTGGTTGTTTGAAGGGTCCAATGTCGTACCGGTTCGAAAATACCGCTATAATAGCTGGTTTACCGTTATCGGCCTTTAAGATATGTATGAGCTGGTTTTTTGAATGGCCCAATGTCGTACCGGTTCGAAAATACCGCTAAAGGTATGTCGTAGTGATTTGAAAATACTACTGAAGGTAGGTAGGTGGTTTGTTGTTGTTGGAATTGCTAAAAACCAGCTCCAAGTGCTGCAATAGAACATCTGACATATGCTGAGCATGAACCATTTTGTGACACTTATAAGATTAAAATTATTTTAATTTTGTTTTGTTTATTTGTATTATATAATGTAATATAATATTATTAAGGTTTTCATTTTATTTATTATAAAAAATGATTTTGAATGTCATGATTAAAGTTTTTTTCTATTCTATTCTATTCTAAGATATGCAAAGGATGATTTTTGGAAATATTTACAATATTCTAATAAAACTAGCTGATAGTTCATAGCTGTACTAGGATCCCATAAGTGACGTAGTAGTATTTTTTTAACATAGTCCATATACATATATCCCAATACTTGTCACGCTACCTCTTGTAGTAGGTCAATGTGCATTTCTGGAGAAATGGACATGAATCACCATGCTAGTCCAAGGTAGATTAGCAGGCCAACCAGACTTGTAACATACCTGTATAAGATATATACATTTATCTCAATACGAAATTCAAATCTACAACCACTGATTTCGAAAGCGGTAACATTGCCACTGAGCTAATGAGGTCGTCAGTCATTTAGCAAATTTATTTTTTTTAAAAATTAGAAACAGGAAAATTAAAAGCAAACATCTTCATAAAATGAAATGTGTTGAAATAAATTTTATATTATATTTAAAACCAATCGCGCCGAGGGTGCTTGAAAATGGAAAATGAATTAGGAATTTAAAATTCAAACGTTAAAATATCATAATTCATTACGTTCGAAATTCGGGGGTTGCCAGGTAAGCATTATTAACACAGCCAACCAACGATAAATTAAATACTTTTTAGCACAGAAAATGTCGGATTAAGTGTTGCTATAATACTGTGAATAATGGCCATTGCAGAATTATGTCTTTGTGGAAAATTTATATATTTTTATATTTTCCTTAAATTATACGCGAAGGACATAATTTAAATAAAAATATTCATATTTTTAAAAAATGTACAGACGAGTACTTTGTCAAGAATGGCATATTATTTGTCTGTAGCATAAATGGGCCGGCTCGCCCGGGGAAGTACCACACTCCCGCAGAAAACCGATGTCTGAGTGGTAGCTCAGCTACCGCGCTTCATCCGGTGAGCGGTTAAGTTCCGGGGTACTTACCCCTATAGGGGGGGCTATAATGATACTTTCTTTAAAGACCGGCAACGCTTCTGCACTGCCTATAGCACTGTAGATGTTTATAGGCGGCGTTGATTGCTCTCCATCAGGTGACACGCCTGCCCGTTTGCCTTCCTATTCCATAAAAAAAAGACAACTTGACATTATATTATTTTTATCACAGATGCAAAATCATTCGTAATATTTTGGCAGTATTGAAAGCCATTAATGCAAATGAAAGAAAAAAGAAATTAATATTTTATACGGGATAGAAAGGCTAACGAGCAGGTGACACCTGTTTGTATTATCGAATAAGCCGATGTTGACTATGAAATTACATCAGACAATTGTTTTCCATTAAAAATACAATTAAATACTGATGAGTTAATTTGTGAATCTAATGTAGAAAACATCGCTAATTGAAACTTTCCTTTGTCCACAGCACCTCCGAATGCAGTCGAAATAATCAACCACCCTCCCAACTCCAAACTGGAGGTAAAGGAGGGTGAGGACGTCGCGCTAGAGTGCCAAGTGAAGAACGCCAAGCCTGCTGCCAGAATCGTGTGGTATAGAGGCAACGTTGAAATAAGAGGAGATAAAGGTTGGTATTTCTTAATATAATAATATCATTTTGTTTCATTCTTATTTATTTATTAGGTCACCACCAGAGTAAGCACAAATGCACGCAACAAGGAAATATGATAGTATTATAATTGTAAATTATAATAAACTGCAATAACTCGTTGATAACGGTAGAGCCGCTCGTTTTAATAGCGGTAGAGCCACGCTGCAGACGAATACTTTGTCAAGAATGGCATAATATTTGTCTGTAGCATGAATGGGCCTGCTCGCTCCGAGGAAGTAACACACTCCCGCAAAAAACCGACGTCTGAGTGGTAGAGGAGCTACTGCGCTTCGTCCGGTGAGTTTGTTGGTCCTCCCGAACTCGGCCGATCACCTTACGAAGCGAGGTAGGTAAGCTACTACTGAGACTGTTTTAAGCGGGAGTGTGTTCCTTCCCAGATCGAGCCGGCCCATTCATGCTACAGACAAAGTATTCGTCTGCAGCGTGGCTCTACCACTATTGCATTTTATTATCTGTGTAATTTTAGGAAGTAAAGCATTCCTTATTAAATAATACTTTTTTTAAATTATTAAAGTAAGAAACTGTGGTAATGTTTAAACCGTCTCAATTTCAAAATACGAAGGGGATTCCTTTGATATTCTTAGGTAATTGTACGTCTTCCAATTTCGGTCCCAATTATGATTTCAGTGCAATTTTGGTTGGAGTCCAGTTCAGCATTTTCCGCTGGCGGCGGTCCAATTTTATTCTCAATTGTATTTTTTATATCTATTGGACAGAAGAAGAAAACAGTTTCCTCTTTATTTAATAGCGTCAGACTTAGTTTTTCTTTTCATAATATTCTTGGTGTCATTTGATCTTCTGATTAGCTTATTGTTGCTCGTCCATTTAACTTCAATTTCAAAATAATTTGTTTGGCAGCTCATATCATCGACCTAGTTTTCAGAATTCGTAAGTCCATATGAGTAAATTTTCAGAAACTACAAAGAAACTGATTTTCTTTCGTAGTTTGAGAAATTTGATAAAATCATCAATATCAACAATATGTTTAAATCAAACTTTATAGCCTCCCAGTTAATAAAAAAACAAACGTTGTATTACGTATATATTCATTCATTCATGTGAATTAATGGCTTTCAATAGTGCCAAAATATTTTTTTTTTATCTATCCCCCTAAGCCTATCCCCCGCAGGGGTTGGCAGAGACCACAGAGCTCCATCCGCTGCCATTCATCGCAGCGAAACGGCTCGTCATTGGTCGCTTTTCGCCCTCGTGAGAATCAGGACGTGACGGGTGGCGAACCACGTCGCCGTCATTTTTCGACAAATTAGGTATATTAAATTCGTCTTAGTGAATCCCACGCAGCCGCAAGGGAGGATGGAGGTCAGCCCCAGCAGAGCCCTGCATGCTGAGGTAAGGCACCATAGTCCCCGGGGGAGCCCGACCCCGGGACGATCGGCACGCTTGCGACTAGGCTCGCCCCTAGCCACGCATCCATTGGCACGGCAGACCGTGGATTGGCGGAGAGGAAGGGAAAGAATAGAGAAGAAAGGATGGGCAGGAATGGAAATGCGGATTGGGGGGGTTACCAGACTCAGAATAAACATTTATAAATCCATATAAATAATTATTCCGATGCGGGAATCGAACCCGCGACCATTGACTCCGCGGGCGAAAGGCCCCGCCACTGAGCGTAGAAGGGAGCAGACACGGAGGAGGTTAATCAGTGCGGTTGAGATAAGGAAGTACGTATAAATAAATTTCACTTTTTCATTCATTCAAGAAAAAGACAATAAAAAAATGTTTTCTTTAATATGCTTAAAAAGTGTTAAATAAAACCTATGAAGAAATATATTTAAAGCTAAATACATCAGTGCAAATACTCAATTTCAAACCTCGGGACTCAGAGTACGGCATCAAAATGACTCCTTCAATGGCGCGCCTAACGAGGCGGAAGTCTTCCCCTCTCCAAGTGTCTAGTGGTCGCCCGAAGTTATTACGTTTGCTGTACAATTCCATAATATATATACAACCATAAAGTTAATAAGAAGAATTTGATAAAATTATACTTAATAATAGCTTACTCTTCCTTAATTTACAAAGATATGAAGTAGAGAGAAATATGAAAATTAAATAAAATTATCGTGAAAAAGTTTTCCTCACAAGACAAAATAAATCTTCAATTAGGGAGAAGCTAATTTGTAGCTTTTTATTTATCACCTTATATTATTTTATCGCCTTATATTTATTTATCGCCTAAGGTCATTCAAACATACATATATACATACGCCTGCTACGAACTGTTACGATCTGCTACGATCTGCTACGATCACTACACTTTCTTTGCTTCATCCACACTCATCACTCTCTCGTTATCTAGCAGGGAGCACCCGGTACCCGCTTGGTTACCGCCATCGAAATATGTCTCTTAACCCATTGATTGCCAGCTACGAGATATCTCGTATTAAGCGTATGTATCCAAACTGCCAATTACGAGATATCTCGTAGTGACAACCAGCACAGGAATTTTATTTAATGACGCCAGCTACTAGTTATCTCGTAGCGTTTTTTTTTTCTCAATAAAAATTACTGTATATGCTATTACAATATTATATCAGTAACTTAATATAATTATATTTTGTAAACTTTCATGTATTCTTCAAAATAAAACCTTGGCACCCAGGGCAAGACGCTCTAAATATGTCTGGCAGTCAATGGGTTAAATACCACGATATCGTTCGAAAACACATTGACTAAAATACATTCCTGCAAAAGGCAGATTGCAATTCGATAATGATTTTAAACCTACAATCGCAACTGCATAGATCGCCTAAATTAACTTTAATGAGGGTAGTGATGTTATAATAGTCGATATCGATACCAAGGTTAGCAACAAACAGACCGACAATGTATATCGACAATAGCTAGATAATTGAAATCGAAACTTGCTAATTAATGATTACGATACACGAGACAGCCGTTTGGTGCGATGTTCCGCCAGTTATCGATGTAGTGGCAAATTAACGGTCTTGGGACAATTTCCAATGATTAACACATTGATTATTACCGCGCCAATTTTACAAGGGATTGTCTATGGCGCAACCACCCATCAAAATAAAACCATATTTCATGTACAACGTTAAAAATATAAAATGCAGCTAACTGGTACATTTTACCGATTACGAATGGAAGAAAAGTAAGAAAATGACTGCTTTCCCACTCCCACAAAGAAACGGAGAGCATACACACTTAAAAATGTACAGACAGCGAACACATGAGCACCACACACATACACACACTTGCACAGACACATAATCACACACAAAAAGACCTATATTCCTCTTATTTTTTGTCTTTATTAATTATAATTATTAAAAGTTAGCAAAAATACTTTGCCAAGATTATTAATTGTTTTTTTTTTTAAATGGGATAGGAGGGCAAACGAGCAAGCCTGATGGAAAGCAATCAACGCCGCCCATAGACAACCGCGACATCGCGGAAGTCACGGAAACGTTGCCGGCCTTTTAGGTATGTGTAGGCTTGTTTTTCGAAGGTGCCAATGTCGTATCGGTTTGCAAAGACCGTCGAAGGTAGCTGGTTTCACAGAGTGGTCGAGCGTGGACAGAAGTTTCAAGAGAAGCGCACCGCATTAGATCGCCAATCATCCAGATGGTGGGGATGAAACTTTTCTTTACGGCGAGTTTTACCACATTTCAGACAAATTCTATATTATTCAATATTCAATACCCTTGATAAAATATGAGTGAGGTACGATAAAAATTATTAATATAATAGTTCCCGCATGAAATGTTACATTTGAAAATTCAGCACTCTGAGTACTTTGCAGCGATGTACGCTTAAACGAATTTCGCAGCGCCAAAATATTAGCTGTCTATATTCGTTAAATGCATCACTAACTCCGTCGATAATTTAGTGTGCGCTAGATATGGCATAGTTTACAATGATTTTTCATTTTATATGAATATTCATTGCATTCATCCGCTTCACACGCTAGTCAGAGACCTATTGGCAGAGGTTGTATACTGTCAATATATGTCCACTCATTTTTTGTATCAATATCAGCCCGCGGTGGTCCACTGCTGCTCCACCTGCTGTTGCTAGGTGCAGTGACGTAGGAGCAGCTGCGTTTGTCGAGTTGCGTATTCCACTCCAGCACTCCTCTAATCGAATGTCGGACGTTCGACAAGCGTCATCCCATTGGCACTTCAGATTACTAATTCAAAAGACCACTACTACTTCTTCTTCTTGCTTCTTGGTGCTAGGTGCAGTAACGTAGAAGCAGCTGCGTTTGTCGAGTTGCGTATTCCACTCCAGCACTCCTCTAATCGAATGTCGGACGTTCGACAAGCGTCATCCCATTGGCACTTCAGATTACTAATTCAGAAGACCACTACTACGTCTTCTTCTTCTTCAGCGCGTGTTTACCCACTGCAGGGCATATACCTCTCTATTTTGCATGGAGGTTAGATAGCCCGATACTCTTTACGTTGGCCACATGTCTTAGCGTAGCGTCCAAGCTTTTTTTCGTGTCGGAATACCACATGAACACGCATTTCAATTGCTTGATTTGCTGGCCCGAAAATATCATCAATGAAAACCTGTTGAGCCACTGCAACGAAATTCCCACAGCTAGATCGGTCACATTCTCCGCTGGGAGCCCAATAACATCCCTAGGCAAGCCCCAAATTGGAACCTTCAAGGCAAAATAAAAGCGTGGTTGCCTTAAACAAACATGGTGACTTACGTTGCTACCAGAAGCGAGTAACATCGTTATGACCAGGAGAAAATGATGCACGTAGCTGAAGACAGAACTCGACGAATTACTATGGATGCCCTTTGCCCCATATGAGAGACATAGGAACCTAAGTCAAGTCAAGATTTGTTCGTAGCTTCTCCATTGAGGAGCGATGACACATCCAGTATGTTATTAGATCCACAGTGGTGGTTTCGCTCGACTCCATTCGCTTCCAATAACGCTGAGTGACATTGACGCGACCCTCTTGTTCGAATTTTCGGCGTTCGGTGAATATTACCTACTCCCTCTCGCTTTATCGGCCTGTCATTCCGTGAGATTGGTTTAGAATTTTTAATTTGATTCTCGTTGTGGAGATTGTGTTGCTTATATTAATTATAAATTTCCTGAATTAAATATATTTGAAGATTCGGGGGGCGTCACACACTATTAAAGTGGTAGAGCCACGCTGCAAACGAATACTTTATCAGGAATGACATAATATTTGTCTGTAGCATGAATGGGCCGGCTCGCCCGGGGAAGTACCACACTCCCGCAGAAAACCGGCGTCTGAGTGGTAGTTTAGCTACCGCGCTTCGTACGGTGAGCGGCCTGAGTTCCGGAGGCCCAACACCCTTCCCCTTCCTTAAAGGTAACGCTTCCGTACTGCCTATGGCGCTGCGGATGTCTATGTGCGGCATTGATTGCTTTCCATCAGATGACACGCCTGCTCGTTTGCCTTCCTAACCCATAAAAAAAGAAAGCACCACGTTTGCCAAGACGCGGTCTCCACTCCAGCACTCGTCTACTCCAGCGAATATCGGATCTCCAGCAAACGCGACCAGTCCATTACGATTTCAGTTTACTAATTCAGAAGGCTAGATGTTGCGAGGATTGGCGCATGGCGGCTGGCCATTTTTACCACGGGGATTACTCCGAGGAATTGCTCGAAAAAACTTCCACAACCGCACAACCCACCATTACGTCCTTCACTTACGTTCGCACCATTTTTTGACACCCACGTCATTTACAGCGTTTTCGCTTTTTGCTTCAATATGTACATTACAAATCAAAAATGTACATACAAGTTGTGTAATATTTTACACTGTCCCTGCGTATAAAGAAAAGTAATAATCGAGTGAATGTATTGGCGTTTGTATACGCGCTTACTTGTTTCATTTTCTCGGACAAAATTGTTTGACGAAAACCAGGCAGGTACAGCGGGGAGTCATTGGGTCGGCCTGTGAGATAAATGATCTTACGTGTTCCACCTTAGTTACCCGCGGGTTCTGTGGAATACTATTATTTTATTATTTTATTTCTCTGTACACAAACGATGTACTTAATGATGGTTATTTTACATTGTCGGTCTTGAGTGTTTATTTGAGTAGTAATTTTTTTATTTTATTAAATAGTATTTGTTGAAAATGAAGGCGACGTGGTTCGCCACCCGTCACGTCCTGATTCTCACGATGGCGAGAAGCGACTAATGGAGAGCCGTTTCGCTGCGATGAATGGTAGCGGATGGTGCTCTGTAGTCTCTGCCAATATAGCCATAGGCGTGAATATATATATATATATATATATATATATATATATATATATATATATATATATATATATATATATATATATATATATATATATATATATATATATATATATATATATATATATATATATATATATATATATATATATTACTACCTTCATCGCAGCGAAACGGCTCTCCCTTGGTCGCTTCTCGCCCTCGTGAGAATCAGGAGGTGACGGGTGGCGAACCACGTCGCCGTCATTTTTCAACAAATTAGATATATTAAATTGCTCTTAGTGAATCCCACGAGCCGCAAGGGAGGATGGAGGTCAGACCCAGCAGAGCTCTGATGCTGAGGTAAGGCACCATAGTACCCGGGGGGGCCCGATCCCGGGACGGTCGGCACGCATGCGACTTAACTCGCCCTTAGCCATGCATCCTTTGGCACAGCAGACCATGGATTGGCAGAGAGGAAGGGAAAGGTTAGAGAAGAAAGGAAAGGGCAGGATCGGAAAATGCGGATTGGGGGGGGGGGGTTACCAGACTCGGAATAAATATTTATAAATCCATATAAATATTATATACCATTGACTCCGTGGGCGGAGAGCTGCGCCACTGAGCCAATTTAGTATTTGGCCATACGAAAACAACTCACAATAAATGATTCGTTTGAAAAGTCCAACCAAATACACAATAGAATCTTCCTGGCCGACAGTCCTGGTTTGGCCACCATTCGAGACGACGGCTCGATCTCCACCGTATACTCACGGCAACTTGTAAGTGAACCTGTAACAAGTCGAGTGGAGGGGAGCGTAGCCTGAACCAAGACGTTTCGGTCTACTTTTTCACTACAATACCCCGCAATATCTAGAAACCTCTATGCAGAAATAAACTTTTAAGGCAGTGTCATACATTTTCCCCTTTTATTCTTTTAAATACTACACCATGATTCTAACATTAATTCAGTTGCGGATCTCTAATATGGAATATTATACATTTTTCCTAGTGAGTTATCATTATAACGTTCAAGTCGAAATAATTCCCGACTCCAATTTTTTGAGGGCCCTCCTGTACGCTCCGTTGTTTATGGAATGACCCTCTCGGCGTTCGGGGTTCCCTCCGAACTGTTACAAAAGTATTATTTAAACGTTCTTTTATAAGATATAACTTGAATTTTATTTTGGGTTTAGAAGGCAACCGCCTGCTCGTTTGCCTTCATATTTCATAAAAAAATACTTACAATATAAGTAGTTTTACAAAATGGTTGGTTATAAATTTCAATCATATTTTTAATCATCGGGATCGTGAAGGTCTGTGTTATCTGCATTCCCCTACGGGAAACAAGCGTGTAGATTTGTATAATATGTATGTATTTTAATTACTAAGTAAGGAAAAATATTGTTTTATTAGCGAAGAATCATTCGGTCACTGTTTCACCCAAGGCTTAGCGCAGCTTCCGTTTCGTTTTGTTTCATAATCGGATATTTTCCAACAAAAAAAGCGACAGTTATCTGCGCAATTTTAAAAATGATTCAAAAATATCCAGATAAATACTTTATAAATTTTCGATAAAAATTCAATTATAATTTAATAAAAAACACTAAGATTTTTTTTTGTTTATATTATATACGATACTACGAGCATAGCTCTCTCCATAGTCTTCGAGCGACTCTGAGCTTGTGAAGCAGCCGGACTGTTAGTGTCCACGTTTACGACACCGTAAGAGAGTATAGGTAGGATAAACTGGTCTAAGACTTGGTCTTCAGGCTCTAAGGTATGGAATTAGAAATAGAAAAGTATTATATATGACTATTAATGGATTATTAATGGAGTCAGGCGTTACTTTGCGGAAATCCATCACTATAAGGACAGTCAAAAGTTTTACTTAGCTAAGATCCGCGACGAGCAAAACAATAACAGAAAGTTAATAATGTGTGTTTTTCTGCTGGATGAAGTGGATTTATTTGGAACTTAAACCAAAAACTTACCGAAAATCGGCCATCAATTCTCGACCCACCAACCACTATACACAACACCAAACACACATTATCACTTTTCCGTCTTGTAAACGACACGTGTTTCGCCCCAACACGAGGCATCTTCAGGTATAGTAGACTCTACGGAAGACAACTTTTCGGTTGTCTTCCGTTTATTCATGACACCTTTTTTTACAATAATTATTTTTTGCTTAAAACCTTAATAATATACAAAAAAAAAATAAAAAGAAAATAATTTGTATCAAACAGTAGTAAGTGTCATAAAATGCTTCTTGCTCAGCATATGCCAGGCGTTCTATTGAAGAACCTGGCGCTGGTTTTCAGCAAGAACCAACGTGGAGTAATAGGCAGTGCAGAAAGGTTGCCGGCCTTTAAGGAAAGTGTCATTATGGGAGGGGTAGGAGGGGTTGATTGGGTTGGATCTCCGGATCTCAACCGCTCACCGTACGAAGCGCGGTAGCTAAGCTACCACTCAGACGCCGGTAGAAAACCGGCGGGAGTGTGGTACTTCGCCGGACGAGCCGGCCCATTCATGCTACGGATAAGTAATATGCCTGCCATTTTGGACAAAGTGTTCGTCTGGAGCGTGGCTTTAAGCTGATTTCATTCGCCCTCCCATCCCCTCTCCTTTCCCTCCTTCTCCCACTCCCATAATGACACTTTCCCTAATTTCGGCAACGCTTCCGCATTGCTTATGGCGCTGCGGATGTTTATAGACGGTGGTTTTGCTTTCCATAAGGTGATACGCCTCCTCGTTTGCCTTCCTATCATAAAAAAAAAATAGTCAAATAGCAGACCGCAGTGACGACATTCATACTGACACACACATACACATACATCCATAGATATACTACTACTCATAAAGTCAAAAGTGTCATTATGGGATACGGGAGTGTGGGTTGGATCTGCGGAACTCAAGCGCTCACCGGACGCAGCGCGATAGCTAAGCTACCTCTCAGATGCCGGGAGTGTGGTACTTCCCCGGGCGAGCCGGCCCATTCATGCTACAGACAAATAATATGCCATTCTTGACAAAGTATTCGTCTGCAGCGTGGCTCTACCAGTTCTAGGATTAAACTTTTATTTCTTAAACGTTTTTTGTTATATTTAAAACAGAGAAATATTATGGTATCTTTTTACGATATTGAAATGATATTTTATCAAAACTTTAATTATAGTAAAATTCAATAACATTCATACCGAATGATTTCACTAAATTGTTTCTAATCTCCCTTTGGGGAATTGATACAAAATTATTACTAACCGATCACTTAGGCACAAATTATAATAGTTAATGCAATAAAGCCGTATGTAAAACAAAAAACGATAAAAACACTTTAATGATTTATCAATACACTTTAATAAAAACGAAAATGCAGAATGGGATAGGAGGGCAAACGAGCAAGCGTGTCGCCAGATGGAAAGCAATCAACGCCGCCCATGGACAACCGCGACACCGCAGGAGTCGCGGAAGCGTTGCCGGCCATTTAGGTATGAATAGACTCGTATTTTGAAGGTTCCAATGTCGTAACGGTTCAGAATGAACGCCGAGGGTAGCTGATTCCACAAACTGGTGGTGCGTGGAAAGAAGTTACGAAAGAAACGCACCGTAGTAGATCGCCACTCGTCTAGATGGTGGGGATGAAACTTTTCTTTACGTCGAGTTGTGCGGTTGTGGAATTCAGCGACGGGAATTATTCCAAACAATTCCTCGGAGCACTCCCCATGATAGAAGCGGTAAAAAATGCTGAGAGATGATACATCTCTCCGCAGCGCTAGAGAATCAAGCCGATCGGTGAGATCTTAGCCATCGACGATTCGGATCGCACGACTTTGAATGCGGTCAAATGGAAGAAGTTGATACTGGGGAGCCCCGGCCCAGAGGTGAGAACAGTATTCCGCAACTTGAATGGTTTTTTACCTATTTTTAATTGTATTTGCTAATTTTAAGTGTGTTCTTTTTACCTAGTATTATGGAAGACTCGTCAGAACCAATCGAATAAGTTGAAACTCGAGGGGGTTACGTATCTATACAGGTGAAACGGCGCGTCCGCGCAAAACCAGTAAATTATTCGTTCGCAGCATTGCTCTACCATTTCAAATATTGTGGTGAGGTGATGCGATGGTGATCATGGAATCGAATACTATAGAGCATTAATTTTTATATTTCTGATATTTTTCGCTATAATTTTTTTTTTTTTTTGATAAGTTCTTTCTTTTTAATCTTTTTTCCTTCTTCTTTGACTGCAATTAGTTATAACTATTATACCAGTGTAAAGTGAAATTCAATAACATTAACTATATGGACAGTCAAAAGTTTTACTTAGCTAAGATCCACGACAAGCAAAACAATAACAGAAAATTAATAATGTGTGTTATTCCATTGGGTTTAGTGGATTTATTTGGAACTTAAACCAAAAACTTACCGAAAATCGGCCATCAACTCTCCACCCACCAACCACTATACACAACGCCAAACACACACTATCACTTTTCCATCTTGTACACGACACGTGTTTCGCCCCAACACGAGGCATCTTCAGGTATAGTAGACTCTACGGAAGACAACCGAAAAGTGGTTGAACCAAACATTTTGAACAGCAATACGATGTAGTTTTGTTAATTTGATGTAGAGTCTTCCCTGTTCGGCTATGCTAGCCTTTTTAAGATTATTAATGGAGTCAGGCGTTACTTTGCGGAAATCCATCACCCATAGTGATCATCCATAGTGATGGATTTCCGCAAAGTAACGCCTGACTCCATTAATAATCCATTAATAACATTAACTATCTCAAAATGTACTAGTTATCTTGTCATTTTACGTCTTGATAAAATGGTAGCTAGGGTGGTGGGAGAGGGTGTTGGGCCTCCGGAAATCAGCCGCTCACCGGACGAAACGCGGTAGTTAAGCTACCACCCAGACGCCGGTTCTCTGCGGGAGTGTCGTACTTCCCCGGGCGAGCCAGGTAGTTCATGCTACAGACAAATATTATGCCATTCTTGACAAAGTATTCGTCTGCAGCGTGGCTCTACCACTATCAAAATTTTATTTGTTTGCGTTAAAAAGAAATAACTTACTCTAATCTACGTGTTACAGCTACAATAATTGTGACGACTGAAAATTACCAGCGGATTATCTTGCATAGTATAATATATAGTGGCATGTTGAGTACACTGTCTCTGAGGAACACTAAAGCCCGAATTGTTGAAACTAAGTGGTACCAGCCTCGCGGGCCCTGTAAAAGCTTACTAACGGCTCGAGATGAGTGCATTTGATTGTCCTTGATACGGGGATTACAGCTGAGGGTTAGGGGATCCTTTCGTTATCGAGATAAATTGAATCGCATGGTTCATAAAATTTTATACCAAACATATATCAACCTTACGATGCTTGCTTTGCCAATTCGATTGTACTAAACATTTTTTGATTATTTTATTTATTTATTATTTTTATTTAATACTTTATTGTACACATAAAACACGACACACGAGAGTTAAAAGGAAATAAGATGTACAAAGGCGAGCTTAACTCAAAATTGAGTTTTCTTCCAACAAATCCAGGAGTGAAAGAGAGATAAGATAAGCTGTGAGGGTAGAAATAAGTGTACAACAACAAAATATAATAGTAATATACATAACAATACATACTATATAAAACTATATATATATATATATATATATATATATATATATATATATATATATATATATATATATATATATATATATATATATATATATATATATATATATATATATATATATATATATATATATATATATATATATATATATATATATACATATATAAATATTTTATATTGAATGGAAATGTTCTTTAATTCATAAAAACATCCAGTGAGAGGCTATCACGTATAATATGTGGGACTACAAGCGCAATGCGTGTACAGCATATTATTTATTTATATAATAAAATGTATAATCCACGGTCTGCCGTGCCAATGGATGTATGGCTTGGGGCAAGCTTAGTCACAAGCGTGCCGACCGTCCCGGGTTCGGGCTCCCCCGGGTACTATGGTGCCTTACCTCAGCACACAAGGCTCTGCTGGGGCTGATCTCCATCCTCCCTTGCGGCTCGTGGGATTCACTAAGACGAATTTAATATACCTAATTTGTTGAAAATGACGGGGACGTGGTTCGCCACCCATCACATCCTGATTCTTACGAGGGCGAAAAGCGACTAATGGAGAGCCGTTGCGCTGCGATGAATGGTAGCAGATGGAGCTCTATGGTCTCTGCCAACCCCTGCAGGGGATTGGCGTGAATATATAAAAAAAATATTTATAAATTCATCACCCTATTTCCAATATTATTGCATAAGCAGTAAAATTCGTAGTGGTAGCCTTTGTCAATAGAGGTACATAGACAGGTGTTATTAATTAAATAAATTTATTTATAATGTGTACGTGTATGAAAACTTACTGAATAAAGCC
Source organism: Baronia brevicornis (assembly GCA_031353405.1). Classification (NCBI taxonomy): domain Eukaryota; kingdom Metazoa; phylum Arthropoda; class Insecta; order Lepidoptera; family Papilionidae; genus Baronia; species Baronia brevicornis. Next base: position 164,122 of record JASFAT010000282.1, on the reverse strand, counting down.
TTTTATTATATTATTACACACATACATACACGATGTGTGTGTGTGTGTGACCATATCAATGGTTCTTGCTGAAAACCAGCGCCAAATGCTTCAATAGAACGCCCGGCATATGCTGAGCAAAAACCATTTTATGACACTTATTATATTAAAATTATTCTCTTTTTGTTTGTTTATTTGTATATTATAATATTATTAAGGTTTTAATTTTAATTATTGTATAGAATGGTGTCATAAATAAAGATTTTTCTATTTCTATTTCATATAACATATATATATATATATATATATATATATATATATATATATATATATATATATATATATATATATATATATATATATATATATATATATATATATATATACATATATATATATACATATATATATATATATATATATATATATATATATATAATTTTAATATAAGTTATCAAAATTAAAATGTAAACACCAGCTTTATTGGCTCCAGAAATTTTAAAGATTTATATAAGTGTAAGCTATGGATTTTGTAATAAATAAATAAATAAAAATTTCTGTATGTTGATTCCATGGGTTAGTATTATAAAATGTTATCTTATTGTTACAGTTTCAAACGAAGACGTGAAAGAAGTGGAAAGTCCAAACGGGAATCCAAAAACTGTCCGGTACACAACGATATCCAGGTATGTTAGATGAGTCAGTTAAATCATACATACATACATATATACATATCGTCACGCCTGTCTCTAGTAAGGGTAGGCAGAGACCGCAGATCTCCATCTGCTACGATCTCGGCATACTTTTCTTTCTTCCTCCACAATCATTACTCTCCTTATGCAAGCCCGCTGGTTAAGGATGCTCTTGACCTGGCAAAGGCCTGCTTAAAAACTTTGGGCAATTTGGTCAAGGTATGTTTTCCGTGGTCTTCCCCTACCGACCCCTCCATTCACATCCGCAACGTAAATTTCTTTTACTAGTAGTCTTTCATCCATCCTCTCTATGTGTCTAAATTATACCTGATTAATGGAGTCAGGTGTTACTTTGAGTAAATCCATTATTATGTGGAGAGTCAGAATTTTAATTAGCTAAGAACTGCGATAAGGAAATGAAAGCAGAAAAATAATTAGGGGTGTTTTACTAAAGGAAGTAGATTGGAAGGAAGGTAGTGCCTTTGAGCCAATCGGTCGGCGAAGTCAAGCGGCCAAACATATATGTATAGTATATGGACAGTCAAAAGTTTTACTTAGCTAAGATCCGCGACAAGCAAAACAATAACAGAAAATTAACTTTTCGGTTGTCTTCCGTAGAGTCTACTATACTTAAAGATGGCTCGTGTTGGGGCGAAACACGTGTCGTTTACAAGATGGAAAAGTGATAGTGTGTGTTTGGCGTTGTGTATAGTGGTTGGTGGGTGGAGAGTTGATAACCGATTTTCGGTAAGTTTTTGGTTAAAGTTCTTTTGGTCAAATAAATCCAGTAAACTCAACGGAAAGACACACATTATTAATTTTCTGTTATTGTTTTGCTTGTTGCGGATCTTAGCTAAGTAAAACTTTTGACTGTCCATATAGTGATGGATTTCCGCAAAGTAACGCCTGACTCCATTAATAATATATGTATAGCTTACAGGTATTTTTTCAGAGTCTGATTGTAACTCGCCTTAGATAAATATAAGGGTTAGTGGCCCTTTACCCAGAAACTAGAAGACCCAATGATCAAGCGAAGGACTTATATGGGCCTTATAAATTCGAACTTCATATTTATACTCTTTTCACAGGCCATATATCTCCCACTGCTGGGTACACATACAGGCACAGTTCTCACAGTTTCTGGAGAAAGGAACTTTAACCCACCACACTTGTCCAAAGATTGGATTGGATTAACGGTGGATCCAAACTTGAAATAAATATTTGCAGGCCGTACATTTATATACGGGGATCTAATCTATGATAATTGACTTCGTAAGCGGCTGTCCCGCCACTGAGCCAATTGGTCTTCGATTTTAGCGTAAAGTGACCTTCTCTCGACCGATCTCGCTGACCTTCTCTGTGTCTCATTTATCAAACTCAACTATTTCGATTAGCCTCAAACCTTCAACCCTTGCCGCGGATTAATTAGTACCAAATCCTTATTAATGACTGCTTGACCTTCTTAATTACCCTTTCTTGTTTATCTCATGACGGACTATATGAGAGAGTCATAGAGATAGACATTGCAAAAAAAAAATTTTAATGCATTACATCGCATTGTGCCGTCGAATTTATATCGATACATCACAAAATACATCGATATTTTCCATACATCGATTTTTTTAATATAGGAATGAGGTTTAAAAAAAACAGGTAGGTGAGACTAGGTACGGTTGTAACAATTTTGCTTTAATTGCACACAGCACAGCTACTACAGCTATAAGCACCGATCATAGCACTTGAGATGAAATCTTAGTTATCTGTGTTTAAATTGAGGTCAAAACTAGAAGCTCAGGTAAAACAGTTTGGCAGGAATATGCCATTTTAATGAGTATGGGCGAATGTTAAAACCTACCCTATACCAGGGTCGGTTGTAACACTCATGGGGGACAGTTGTAACAGTAAAATAATACATAAATTAGACATTTGGAATGAGTTTTATTCTTCAAAAATACCAAAATATGTATACTTAAACAAATCAAAAATATTTAAGCTACAATTAGCAGTCTTATAAGACATCTATTAGAACTAAACCGAAGTAAATCAATAGATATAAATTATTTCTCCTTCTGAGTGTTTAACTCCAGTACTTTTATAATCAGACTACCGAGACAAAAATAATGTCTAAGAATCACACTTTCACAGCAAAAAAATAATCTCTATAATCAGTCTTCCAAAACAAAATTAAGTAATAATTGAACAGAACTTGTCAAAAAAATCTGAGTTTAAATAAAACGTTCTTTTCCTATACTTAATCGGACTCATTACAGTTATTATGGCATATATAATATCTACCCCCCTCAGTACAGGCTACGTGAAAGCATTGTTTACAGCTTCCTTGACACTGAATTTAACTCTCTCCAAACCGACTTCTTGAATACGTCTCTATGCAAACAAGGCAATGACATTCTTGTTCTTCGGATGGTTCTGGTGATGTATCATCATCCTTCTTATTTTCTGTTTTACTTTTTCCTTTACCCCGGCATCTGCGATACATAAATGTTACAACCCACCCCATGAAAAATGTTACAACCCTCCCCATGAAAAATGTTACAACCGTCCCCACCCCCTATTTTAAATATTAAATTCAAGTCAAAAACTCTAGGTAGCATAACTATTAAAAAATACCCAATAAGCTTATTATAATCTTTAATTTATAACGAATACGTAAGCACATTTTGAAATACGATAATACTATTAAGATTTAAACTGTATCATAAAGAAACTCATCAGAAATACTTACTTTTGGTTAACAAAACACAATAGGCCTCCCTGTAAGCGTAAGCACCCCGCGAAAGGTGACGTTTTACCGGTAATCGTGTCGAAACTGTTATCCCGTGTGCCTCTTACCTTATACTCCTCAACGTTAGTTTCGATAATATTTGAGCTGTTACAACCGTATCCAGTCTCCCCTACATAAAAATCAATGTACAAAAAAATGCACTCTGTAAAAGTAGATGTAACACGTAGAATGTAACGTATAGAACGTAACTCTGTAAAAGTAGAAGTAACAATGTACACCGCTGAAACATTACATTAATTATATACTGAATATATATAATAAAATAAAGTTTAATTGAAATATTCAATATCATTCATCGCACACTACACTACAAATTAACAATAGCAATGAAATACCAACTCCATTTCGGTTCGCTAACGTATAGAAACTGTGTCACGCACGACACAAGCGTGTAAGCCCGCTCAATAGCTCTGTTACGCATTCATGAAAGGAACTGGAAGACTGAGCAGAGCCGTTTTTATATAGGCCATAAAAGTCCCATGAATTCGTTAGACGGATATGGGTAGATTGGAAGCATTACGACCTACCTGAGACATTAAATGGGTTATAAATTAATTTTATTTAACCTATCTCTTGGGACTGTTTTCATTGGGGCCATTTTGCTTTTACGTATTATGGGTTTTTGTTTTAAATAATTCAGCATGCAAGATGAATTGAATGAGAGCAATTTTTGTTCGAACAATTAGCTCAGTTTTTTTTTTAATGGGATATTAAGGAAAACATTATCGATACAACATAGAATACATCGATATTTTCAATACATCAATTTTTTTTAATGTATGAACGAGGCGTAAAACACACAGGCACATAAAAATAAAAAATACACTTTGTAAAAGCATATGTCACCCGTATAAAATAACAAACCGTACAGTGGGTAGAGCCACGCTGCAGACGAATACTTTGCCAAGAATGGCATAATATTTGTCTGTAGCATGAATGGGCCGGCTCGCCCGGGGAAGTACCACACTCGCGCAGAAAAACGGCGTCTGAGTGGTAGGTTAGGTACCGCGTTTCGTACGGTAAGCGGCCGAGTCCCGGAGGCCCAACTCCCTCCCCCTCCCTCCTTCTCCCTCCTCCTCCCTCCCCCTCCCTCCCCCTCCCTCCTCCTCCATCCCCTCTCCTCCCTCCCCCCTCCCCTCCCATTCCCTCCCTCCTCCTCCATCCCCCCTCTCCTCCCTCCCCTCCCTCCCCCTCCCTCCCCCTCCCATTCCCTCCCTCCCCCTGCCCCTTCGCATACCCATTCCCATAATGACACTTTCCTTAAAGGTCGGCAATGCGTCCGCGCTGTGGAAGTCTATGGGCGGCGTTAATTGCTTTCCATCAGGCGATACACTTGCGCATTTGCCTCTCTATGCCATAAAAATTAAATCTTATAGTTTATTAATTTAATATATGTCCAGATAGGCTGTGAAAAATATCTTATCAAGAACTACATTATAAATGAAAAAAGAGTCGATAAAAGAATAAAAAGTTCTACAGATACCGTCTGGCTATTAATACTAAATGATTAAGAAGAATCTATTCCAAGAGGTAAAAGGAATTGAGAGAATTTCAAATGCTACGTAAGATACCTGCGATATAAGAAGAAAACTACCCCCTTGCATTTTTTATGTCTGGAGGTTCCACTGTATATTTGTTCGGGATATTAAAGAGGCTGCGAAAGGCTGTCTGCGCTCTGTTCTAACAATGAAATGGGTTACTGCCTTACATTCCAACGGAATATTTAATAATGTTTTATACAAACATCGCATATCCTAGTAAGTACATATTTACCGCGGCAAATATTTATTTGAATTAATGTATTTAATATAAATTTTAATCTGTAGATTATTAATGGAGTAAGGCGTTGCTTTGGGGAAATCCATCACTATGTGGACAGTCAAAAGTTTTACTTAGCTAAGATCAGAAAACTAATAATCTCTAAGACTCTACGGAAGACAACCGAAAAATTTTCGGTTGTCTTCCGTAGAGTCTACTGACTAGATACCTGAAGATGCCTCGTGTTGGGGCGAAACACGTGTCGTTTACAAGATAGAAAAGTGGTAGTGTGTGTTTGGTGTTGTGTACAGTGGTTGGTGGGTGGAGAGTTGCTGGCCGTTTTTCGGTAAGTTTTTGGTTTAAGTTCCAAATAAATCCACTTCGTCCAGTAGGAAAACACACATTATTAATTTTCTGTTATTGTTTGCTTGTCGCGGGATCTTAGCTAAGTAATACTTTTGACTGTCCACATTTTAATTTGTAATTTTTCAATATTTTTTTTATTAAAGTGAAAACGTCTATAGCCGCGTTACACGACTCTGGGTAGGGAAAAAATCTATAGGTTCGCGTCAGCAACATGCTAATACTTAAGGTATATCTATAGCTATAAGTATAGCTGCAGACATGCTTTAAACACAGTTAATGCGCGCGTACGTACACGCATCACGCCAACACATTGTATATATCCGATTGCATGTGTGACGTTGGACGCATCATGGATTGACAAAGTTTTGAGTCGCGTCAGCAACATGTTATAGTAGTATGCTGCTATGCATTTATTATTACAATTAGTTTGAAATTTCAAAATACAGTTTTAAGTTTTCACTTCTGTCGGCAATGACTAAGGTTTTGACAACTTCAGGCTGTTGCGCGCGCATTATTGAATATTTGGCTAGTGACGTGACAAAGTCGATAAATACCGACTTAATCGATATCGACCCGCCAATGATTGAATCACTCGATTGATTACTTGTACGTGACAATGTATGAAAAAAGTAAAGTTTTTTTTATGGTTTAGGAAGATAAACAAGCAGGCGTGGCACCTGATGGAAAGCAATCCACGCCGCCCATAGACATCCGCAATGCCATAGGCAGTACGGAAGCGTTGCCGACCTTTAAGGAAAGTGTCATTATGGGAGAGGGAGGTGAGGGGGAGGGTGTTGGGCTTCCGGAACTTTCGCTCACCGGACGAAGCACGGTAGCTAAGCTACCACTCTTACGCCGGTTTTCTGCGGGAGTGTGGTACTTCCCCGGGCGAGCCGGCCCATTCATGCTACAGACAAATATTATGCCATTCTTGACAAAGTATATATGAAATTTAGAAATCAACAAAATAATCAACAGAAAGCCTTACGTAAATAATGGTCGAAAATGGTTTGCGTGTACAGCCTTCCGCGGAAGTTCAAATATGAGAAAAGTTTCCAACTCGCGCCTTATTTCCTTCACATCATTTCACGTGTCGTCTGAAGTTCAACAACAAAACACACACAGACAAAACATAAATTACTTTTTGCAAAATGTCACAGCTTGACGTGTACGCCGTAAATAACTGAACTAATTTATATGGAAACGACTTCTATTACTTTATGTCGCTAGGGAGTTATCTTCTTTTTAGTTAGTTGTAGAAGTGGTAGAGCCACGCTGCAGACAAATACTTTGTAAAGAATGGCATATTATTTACTATACCATGTATGGGCCGGCTCGCCCGGGGAAGTACCACATTCCCGCAGAAAACTAGCGTCTGAGTGGTAACTTAGCTATCGCGCTTTGTCCAGTGATCGATTGAGTTCCGGAGGCTAACCTCCCCCCCTCCTACTCCTCCTTCCCTCCCATAATTACACTTTCCTTAAAGGCCGGCAACGCTTCCACACTGCCTACGGCGCTGCGGATGTTATTGGGCGGCGTTGATTGCTTTGCATCAGGTGACACGCCTACTCGTTTGCCTTACTATCCCATAAAAAAAGCGTTATCTTCTTTTTAAACTTCTTCTTTGTTGTAATATTAGTGCCTGGCGAACTAGTTAAGAATGACAGGCAATGTGACACAAATATCTTAAGCTAGGCGAATAGTTAGCATTCACTATTTACTTCCAGATATTGCGTATCCAAGTCTTCCTTCCTTCTCTGAGCAATTCGTCTTCTTCCCGCGACCTTTCCCACTACATACGGAATTGGCAATGAACTATATGCACGTATACATGCATATGTATGTGTGCATTAATTTAATTAAATTAAATTAATCCATTATTATTCTTAAGTACCAAAATAAAGCAGCTTGATACGGTTACATTAAATTTATACCCACGTTAGAATACATACACAACATTGGATAAAACTTTGTGGAAAGTTCCAAATTCACGTTAGCGACAAATGGAAAACGTCTCCAATTTATTTATTTAGTTCGACGGTTGTTTATTTCGTTTCGGGATCCCCTGTCGTTGGATTTATAAAGACATTAACTGTTTGTTTGAAGTTTTAGTATTGTGTCTCGATCAATTATTAAATAGATTTGAATACTTTTGATAACGAACTAACAATTTATGAACTTTTTTATTACATTGGCTGTTACATCCTATCCTACTATCCTACTAATATTATAAATGCGAAAGTTTGTGAGTATGGATGTATGTATGTTACTCTTTCACGAAAAAACTACTGGACGGATTTGGATGAAACTTTACAGTAATATAGGTTATACATCGGAATAATATATAGGCTACAATTTGTAATGATTTTATGTAATTTTAAGTCGAAAAAAAATCTGAACTCTGAGAGCTATCTTGGCGTAAGCTGCCTAAACCATTGGAGTTACACAAAGATGATGTACCGTAGGATTGTTTGTCTTGAATAGTCCTAAATAAAAGTCCGGGACAGTATATATCTACTTTTTATGTGGAAGCCACTATGACCAAAATTGTGAACCATAAATTAAATAAAAAAATATATTTATTTAAAATGATATGTCACGAAACTCAATGTGGCAGACCAATATCCACATGAGCGAAGCCACGGGCAAAATCTAGTGTTTATATAATTAGAAAATAGTCCCGACTTCCCGTAGAAACGCAAAAAAAATCGCCAGATTGAAAGCAACTTATCCACCCATAGACATTTGCAACGCCAGAGGTTTTCAAAACCGTTGACGTTCCTTGAGAAAGGAAAATACTTGTCTCTCGAAGGTTCCATTGGCTTGGAAGTATTGCAGAAACTTTACCAGCTTTGAGATATGAGTAGGATTGTTTTTTTAAAGGTTCCATTTACGCATAGGTTCGGAAATACTTCGGAAGATAACCTATTCAACTGAATGATGGCACTTTAGCGTCCCCGTACTAACACGGTGATCGGAGATCTTACTGGAGTTCTTCAAATAACTTCGTTCCAATATTATTAATTTATTCTTGCATATAATATAGATATATGTATATGACAAATTTTACAATACGTATATACAATATTACTCATACAACTCATACAACATACTCAACATAGAATTGCAACTTGCTTGTGCAAGGAAGAACGAGATATTCTATGTTGTATTCTGTAACTTCTTTTTTCTTATGGGATAGGAAGGCAAACGGGCAGGCAACGGGCAGGTGGGGCCTTTAACGATTAGGCCTCCGGAACTCAACCGCTCACCGAACTAATCTTATTGTTTTTCTAAAACAATTTATTTCTTTTTTTATTTTAAATTTTAAAATGATGACTTTAAAAAGAAGTAATATAATATATAAAAGGTTTTATTATATCGTGTGCTACTAACTATTATATTCGAATAAAAAAATTTCAATACATCAGTGCTACAATTTATCGATGTATATCGATATCGATGTATATGTACACTACGTACAAAGAAGTTTCGAGGGATGTGAAAGCTTTGTCTGTTGCACGATAAATGGAATTTCAAACGATGTTTCACGTTAATCAGCTTCGTTAACGGACTGATCAACGCTTAATAGAAAGATGTAAAGGCCTGCCCGCGGGGTATACAAAATTATATTCCGTTTAATCTAAATTTGAACTAAGTTATTGAAATATCGCGTTCTATTCTTAAAAGAGTTCGACCACTGTGTGTTGCTGACGTCGACTTCTGGTTAATTATTATATTTTGATGATGTTGTGTCCGTTGTCTATTAAAACTCAATAAAAATATATAAAAACAGCAAGCTTCTCATCCTCATACTTTGTATACATACGTCACTGTAGTCCGCGACCTGATATATTGAAAAAAAATAAAACACACACACATTGTTCCGGATCGTGAAATTCAAACGCCACTATTTGTAATGTCCTTCAAAACATATTTCCGGATCGTGAAATTCAAACGTAAAAATATATTTACTCTAATCTTTGTATAATCATCACTGTGGTCCGCGATCTAGCTAAATTGATTCTTCCTGAAAACCAGCGCCAGGTGCTCCAATAGAACGCTTGGCATATGCTGAGCAAGAACCATTTTATGACACTTATTTGATTAATAATATTCTCTTTTTTATAGGTATTGTAATATTATTAAGGTTTTAAGCAAAACTTAATTATTGTAAAAAAGCTTCAAGCGTCATAAATAAAGCTTTTTCTATTTCTATTTTCATACCTCAGAGCTTAAAGACGAAAGTCTTCGACCAGTTTATCCTACCTATACTCTCTTACGGTGTCGTAAACGTGGAAACTGACAGTCCGGCTGCTTCAAAAGCTCAAAGTCGCTCAAAAACTATGGAGAGATCTATGCTCGGAGTTTCTCTGGTAAATATGGTTCAGAATGAAGAAGTCCGCGAGAGAACTAAAGTCACCGACATAGCCTTTCGAATTAACAAAGTAAAGTGGTAATGGGCTGGTCACGTTTGTCGGAGATCCGACAACCGCTGGAGCAGACGAGTGCTGGAGTGGAGACCGCGTCTCGGTAAACGTCATGTGGGATGCCTCCCGTTTAGATGGTGCGACGATCTGCATAATCAATATTTATATGTAAAAAAATTAAATATCACAAGGTTTAGAACAACATTGCACTGTAGGTTGTTACAAAATATGATCTGTACACTAGGTGATTTTGTTTATAATATAAAATGTGATATGATAGAATATATATTGTAATCCGATTGAATTTACTAGGACAGTTTCATTTATAATATGTTATAGTAATTATTAAGTAGGTTAATATCCGTTCCTCCAGAAATGGGCAAGTCCGATCTCAACAGCTTTGTTTACGGGATAGCAGGGCAAACGAGCAGGCGTCAAATGCAATCAAAGCTGCCCATACACATCCGCAATCCCATAACTAGTGTAGAAGCGTTGCCGACCTTTAAGGAAACGATCATTATGGGAGGGGGAGAGGATGGGGAGGGGGAGGGGAGGGGAGGGGAGGCAGGACTCAAGCACTCACAGGACGAAACGCGACAGCTAAGCTACCACTCAGACGCCGATTTTCTGCGAGATTGTGGCGAGCCGGGCCATTCATGCTACAGACGAATAATATGCCATTCTTGACAATATATTCGTCTGCAGCGTAGCTCTACTACTCCAGTCCACTAAAAAATCCAGTACACGCTATTGCTAATTAGCTTTAGAGTTATTAATTTTTAATTAACTGTGTCAGTGTAACAGATAACGAGTACAGAATTGTTGACTAGCGGTTAATGTCGGCAGGAATTATTCGGGCCGTGAGAAACTAACGAGTTTTGCTCTTTGACGTAAATGAATATTTATAGCATAAACTTAGACAAGTATTTTGGATCCATATCCGGTGTAAAATTATGTTCTTACTATTTATATATCTTACTTACTAATTTACTCCGCATACTCATGACGATCAACTATTCCACTTACCATCAGGCGGCCCACATGCTCCTTTTACTGCTTTGTTATAAAAAAAATCACCCAGGGACTAAATGTAATATTAAATTAAATATGACATATTTTTTTTAAAAAGTATGAGAAATTTTCTTGCGACTTACAATTTTGATTCCTATAATACTAATTTAGATGGAACATAGAAGATGATCGATCAGTATGTCATACCCGTACTCTCTTACGTCACCGAAACGTGGACACTAACAGTCCATCTGCTTCACAAGCTCAGAATCGCTCAGAGAACTATGGAAAGAGCTATGCTCGAAGTTTCTCTGATGGATATGATCCGCTAGTTAACTAAAGTCCTCGATGTAGCCTTTTGAATCAGCAAACTGAAGTGGCTATAAGCTGGTCACGTTTGTCGGAGATCCGACAATCATTGGAACAGAAGAGAGATGGAGTGGAGACTGCGTCTCGGTAAACGTAGTGTGGGACGCCCACCGGCTTGATCTGCGCAGGGCGGCTGGCAGAAACTGGATGCGTCAAATCGAAGATCGGGCTAGGTGGCGCTTCACGGAGGAGGCCTATGTCCAGCAGTGGACTGCCGCAGGCTGTTGGTCGATTGATAGTAGATGGTACTTTATTAGTTTTAATACTGACAACAAAAAAAATCTCGTGAGTCTATTCGGAAATAAAAAAGATTTATAATTTTTTTTTATGGGATAGGAAGGCAAACGAGCAGGCGTGTTACCTGATGGAAAGCAATCAACGCCGCCCATAAACATCCGCAACGCCATGGGCAGTGCAGAAGTGTTGCCGAACTTTAAGAAAAGTGTCATTATGGGACTGGGAATGGGAGAGTGTAGAGGAAGGGGGATATTGGGCCTCCGGAACTCGCTTGCTCACCGGACGAAGCGCGGTAGCTAAGCACCACTCAAACGCCGATTTTCTGCGGGAGTGTGGTATTTCCCCTAATTTTTAGTTATGACAATGACATTACTATGAATGACAAGTGTGTCTTTGCGTTTTTTATTTAAAAACAGTTACAATGTGAATTAAGATGGAGCATATTAAATGGTAGTTTATTAGTTTTAATACTGACGACATAAAAATTCTAGTTAGTCTATTCTGAAAGAAAAATTATAATCTTTATTTATGACAATGACCTCATGTGTTACTTGGCGTTGTTTATTTAAAACAATTATTTAAGAAACAGAAAAGATTTTCAACTATCAGAGAACGCGTATGCACATATAAATTTAAGTTTATTGTCAATATTTCTTTTATTTTACTCCGTCTTCTGTACATTTACATGCTTGCCAAATAGTCTTTTCCGGTTCGTGAAAACTCGAAGATTTTTTTTTCCCTTAAGTGTATTAAGTAATAAATTATCAAAGTTGTCCCAGAAAAACAGAATTTAATATACAGCTACTAAAATGTAAAGTGAAAATTGGCGATCTTTCAGACATAGTTTAGTTAGTCGATGGCCAAATGGAGCCTTGACAATACTGGCTTTAAAAGATTTTAAATATATTAACAATAATCTGTTTATTGCCTTTCAATACAAGTAACAAGACAACAACAACAACAACAAAAAAAACAATTTTACATTAGCATATCAAAATTAATAAAGAGACAGGAGGAGTGTTTCAGCTTTGGCTACCAAAGGATGAGGTTTCCCTTTGGCACTGGTTTTCAGCCACTCCCTTTTCGCTAGGTATAATGTTTCATTAGAATCGAGATCCCCTGATGTCGTCTTTTAATATGTATTTCCTCATATTATATGAACTTACAAATTAAATAAAATAAAAATTCTAGTAAGGTCATCAAACGACCGACGATTGATTGGCTCAATGGCGGGGCCCTCCGCCCACAGAGTCAATGGTCACGGGTTCGATTCCCGCATCGGAATAAATATATATATGGATTTATAAATATTTATTCCGAGTCTGCTAACCCTCTCAATCCACATTTCCGTTCCTGCTCTTTCCTTTCTTCTGTATCCTTTGCCTTCCTCTCCACCAATCCACGGTCTGCCGTGCCAATGGATGAGTGGCTAAGGGCGTGCTTAGTCGCAAGCGTGCCGACTGTCCCGAGATCGGGCTCCCCCGGGTACTATGGTGCCTTACCTCCGCATGCAGGGCTCTGCTGGGACTGACCTCCATCCTCCCTTATGGCTCGTGGGATTCACTAAGACGAATTTAATATACCTAATTTGTTGAAAAAATGACAGCGACGTGGTCGGCCACCCGTCACGCCCTGATTCTCACGAGGGCGAGAAGCGACCAATGGTGAGTCGTTTCGCTGTCATTAAATGGTAGCGGATAGAGCTCTGTGGTCTCTGCCAACCCCTGTCTGCGAAACAAAAAATTTGCACCCTCGCAGCGATGAACCACCTTTTTACACATATCCTGACTAAGCGTATATAAGAGCAAATAACACAACTTAAGACATAATGGGAGAGGGAGGAAATAGAGGAAGGGAGGAAATAGGTAGACCCATATCTTTATATGGGTCTTCGCATTCTGGTACTCTCCATATGAAACACAATAACGCAAGAAAATGCTCTACGCATTCTCTCTAAGGACTTTGTAAAATACTTCTCCAATCGAGCCGAACTGTTCGTACCATGGCTATACCAGTTTAAAGATTTACCTACTTACAACTTCTTTTTAAATTTATTTATTTATTAACAGATACTAATTCATTTACATCATCTACTACAAGAAATAAATTAGTTACAAAACTACCGTAATTTTTATTATATTGCAAATGTTAATATAACAAAAATAATGCAAACAAACATCACAGTCCCTCATACTTAACATAATCCCATTTGGATTAGAAATGAACCAGTTCGCAGCGGATCAAACCGGTTCCGTCCGGAATGCACTAGTTCAATCGAGTCGAAACTCGCGTCATTAGCGGAGCGCTAAATCCGTTTCGATATTTCCCCAGACCGGCTTAGCGTAACTCCTCTAAAACCAAGTCGTAAGTGGTGAGCGAAGAGCTGAGAGGGTATGAACTCCGACCGTTCCATGTGTATATGATAATTTAACATTATTACGTTAATTAGTTACGTAATATATAAATTCAATGCGTAGAACTTTGTAACATTTCGAGTGATGTATACATTTGCGGAAAATAAATTTATATATTAATATATTTAACTATATAACACAGAATTAATTTATGGAAAAATGCAAATTTTAAGACTGTCTAATTGTCTACCTTAGAGTTAAAATGTAAATAGAATCGTCGATGACCAAGATCTCACCGATCGATTAGATTCTATAGCGCTACGGAGGCATGTCATCTCGCAGCATTTTTTACCGCTTCTACAATGGGTGGTCCGAAGAATTGTTTGGCATAATTCCTGCCACTGAATTCCACTACCGCATAATTCGCCAAAAGAAAGATTTCACCCCCACCATCTGGATAGTTGGCGATCTAGTACGATGCGCTTCTCTCGAAAATCCTTTCCACGTACCACCACCTCGTGGAACCAGCTACCTTCAGTGGTATTTTCAAACCGATACGACATTGGCACCATTAAAAAACAAGCCTTAAATACCTTAAAGGTCGACAACGCTTCCGTCATTCCTGTGGTCTCTATGGGCGGCGTTGATTGCTTGCCATCAAGCGACACGCTTGCTCGTTTTGCCTTCTATCGATAAAGGAAGGGGAATACCTTCGGATTAAAACACTCACGGCTCGAAACGCTCGAAATGCTGTGTTCTCTAAGGGCGCGGTACTTCCCCGATTGAACCGGCTTATTCATGCTACCTTGGCTCAACCGCTATTAAAACAAATGAATTCTTAAGGCTGTTCGAACTGAAATAGTTTTCCATACCATTCACCGCAAGATATTTTAAAGGAAACGCTTCCAAGCCAAGTTACCTTTATCGCGGTACTTATGCGAACAGATGAATATTATATTACTTAGAATTCGCTTTAGCTAAAATGGCGTATATATATTTTTTTAATCTCACCACGTTCTGTTGAAAGGGCAGATGTATTTAGAAAGGTACATTCTTTTTGCAGAGATCGTTTTTGTTTTAAATTAATTCACAAATTAGAACAACATGGTGAACGAATTCATTCCACCAATGTTAAATTATACGTTTTAATCTTGGTGTATATTTTCATTGCTGCGAAAGTAGCTGGGCATATTATATATACAAAGATATATTATAATTAATTTTGATTGGTAGACAGGCTATTTAAAAAACGAATAACGTTTTAAAAAGATGTAGAAATAATTATTTCGCTTTTTCAAGAATTAACAATGTATTTTTTATTTTAATTTATATAAGGAAAAAAATATATTATCTTATGAAAGGCAAAAGCAGCCATAAAAATATTCCCACCTTACCATCTTGTGAGTGATCTAATTCGGTGAATTTCTCTCGAATTTTTCCCATCACGACTACTCTGTAGAATAGTCATAATAGTATTTCGAATGGTAGGAAGATAAATGGCGTTACTTTGCGGAAATTCATTACTATGTGGACATTCAGAATTTTTACTTAGCTAAGAATCGCGACAAGCAAACAAAAAATAGAAAAATAATAATGTGTATTTTTACGGGAAGAAATGGACTTATGGGGACGGCCGTTTTTACGGTAAGATTTAGTTTTAATCTTACCGTTAAAACTAAATTATTTAGATTTCAATATATATGATATCGGTTCAAAAAAAACCGCTATAGGTAACTTGTTTCAGAGGGTGATGGTACGTGGAAAGAAGTTCCGGCCAAGACGCACCGTACTGTATCACCACCTACCTAGACAGTGGGGATGAAACTTTTCTTTGTGGCGATTTGTGCTATAGTAGAATTCAGCGGCAGGAATTATTCCGGACGGAATTCTTCAAATTGTTTGTCAACTCGTATGAAGAGCGAGCGTGTATGAAGAGAGTGATGAGTGTGAGTAAGGCAAAGAAATTGTGCCGAGATCGTAGCAGATGGAGATCTGTGGTCTCTACCTACCCCTATGGGTAACAGGCGTGATCGTATGTATGTATGCATGAATTGGTCGACTCGTCTGGTAAGAGGGTAGCTTCTAAAAAATGCCAAAGAAATATCTAGAAACAGACGCCTTCTGTAGAGTCTATTGTAATAGATACGCTTTTGTACATCTGAGGATGCCTCGTGTTATTTTTCATTTTTTTTTTGTTGATCTTACAAATACACAGCTATCTTGAAAATGATTTTGATTTTTAAAATTATTTTCAAGATAAAAATTGAATAATTTCTACATCAATTAGCCATCTTTAACTAATATATATTACAAACAAAAATAAATTCCATTGAAAAAAATCAGTATAACACAGCGTAAAGTTTCAATGTACAAAATTGTTCACGCTATGTTTCATTCAAAACGGTGCGAAATTAAATTTAAAATGAACGCACAAATTAATTTGGTTCAATGAATTTATTTAACTGGATACTAGACTATTGAAAAAAAATATACACACATTGTTCCGGATCGTGAAATTCAAACGCCACTATTTGTAATGTCCTTCAAAAACTATTTCCGGATCGTAAAATTCAAACGCAAAAATATATTTATTCTATGTTTAATCACTGTGTCCCACGATCTAGCTTAATTGGTTCTTTAAAAAACCAGCGCCAGGTGCTCCAATAGAACGCCTGGCATATGCTGAGCAAGAAACATTTTATGACACTTATTTGATTAAAATTATTTTCTTTTTGTATTCTTCTTTTTTTTTTGTATAGGTATTGTAATATTATTAAGGTTTTTAATAAAAAACCTTTAAGCATCATAAATAAAGCTCTTTCAATTTCTATCTCCATACCTCAGAGCGCCTGGCTTACGCTGAGCAAATGCCATTTTGTGGCATATCTTAGGTTAAGTTATTTTATTTTTTCTTCTCTATGTTAAATGTATTTTTATTTAGTTTTGTTCGCATTTAAGTTCTTGTAAAAACAAAGTGCGTCACGAATAAATATTTTTCTATTTCTATCTTCTATTTCATGCCTGAGCGACGGAAGTAAATTTAACTCGAGCGGACAAATGAGAAAGTAACAATTTTTTGATAGACTTTTAATCGCGCCTGTTATTACATATCGTCATAACCGAAAAGTTGAGCACGGAAATATCGGAGTCATGAGACATTATACAAATGATATTTGATAAGCAAATTCCGTGTTTTTTTTTTCGGCTACCCAATTTCTCCCTCGCAGTGTCGGCTAGGGGATAAATGGCATATTATTACAGATTTGGCTGGATTAAACCCGCCGTGACAAAGGGGAGGTATTAAGGGGTGAGCTTGTGTTGAGAATTTAATACGAATAGAAGCTACATTAGAGGGAAAATTGGGCTTTGAGTTTTTCATTTGCTGTTTGTTGGCGAATTGAAATGTGTAATAAAATTGTGGAATGGATTAACTTATTATAAACGTATAATGCTTTTTTATTATTATTATTTCTGTTATTTGTTTTATGACATAACAACCTTAATCTACAACATCATCAACACTGCAGCAGTCCACTGCTGGACTTAGGCCTCCCCCAAAAAGCGTCACCTTGCCCGATCTTCCGTTTTACCCATCCAGTTTCTGCCAGCCACCCGCGCAGATCATCGCACCATCTAGCCGGAAAGCGTTTGCCCAAATGCGGTCTCCAACGACTGTCGGATCTCCGACAAACGTGACCAGCTCATTGTCACTTCAGTTTGCTAATTCGAAAGACTATGTCGGTGACTTTACTTCTCCGGCGGATTTGTTCATTCTGAATCTTATCTTCCAGAAAAACTCCTAAAATAGCTCTCTCCATAGCTCTCTGAGCGACTCTGAGCTTGTGAAGCTGACGGACTGTCAGCATCCACGTTTCGGCGTCGTAAAATACTATAGGTAAGACACACTGGTCGAAGACTTTTGTGTTCAGGCTCTGAGGTATCGGCATCGAGAAGACCGGACAGTTTCCTAAATGCTGCCTAAATCTAAACCTAAGTATAACACAATTTACTCCTCAACTCCTATTATTAAAATAAAATATTCTCTTCAAAATTCTATTGAGGCTGTAATCTCGATCATACCAATTAATCTCCTTCTTATCTTCTCCATTCTTACGTCGATCGCAACGATCAATCTCCTTCGTGTGTTCTCCATTATATACGCGCGCGTCACATCATATAATATGTAAACAAATATCGAGCCAAAGATCTTTCGCAACCAGCAAACATATGGTATTTTTGTTTCAATGTACAAAGGAATGAAGTTTAAAACTATACTGAAAATAAGGTATTTGCTGTTTGAATGAAATATTTTAAACTGCAGCGGCACAAGTGCCCAGGAGACGGCTTGGCTTGCATTGCCTCGTCGAATCACAAAGCTGAATCTTTAGAATAAAATTGGTTGGTAATAAAATATTTTGAACTCGCTGAAGTTACCGTGTACTTAACGTAAATGCTTTTATATTTATGCACAATTTAGACTATGGAATGTGATTTTTAAATTTACATAAATAATTTTAGTTGTTTGACTAAACATTTTTACCTTTGAGGGAAAAACTTTAAGGCGTATCTTTGGTCCGGTGTTGGAAAGTGAGCGATGGCGTACACTTTAGAACCACGAGCTTTATGAGCTGTATAATGAGCCGAACGTCATCAAAACCATAAAAATTAATGCCTTCGTTTTTTTTAATGGGATAGGAAGGCAAACGAGCAGGCGTGTCACCTGATAGAAAGCAATCAACGCCATAGACTTCTGCAGCGTCATAGATAGTGCGAAAGCGTTGCTAACCTATAAGGAAAGTGTATTATAGGAGTGGGAATAGGAGGCGCAGAGGGAGGGGTGTTGGGCCTCCGGAACTCGGCCGCTCACCGTACGAAGCGCGGTAGCTCAGCTACCACTCAGACGCCGGTTTTCTGCGGGAGTGTGATACTTCCCCGTCGAGTCGGCCCATTTATGCTACAGACAAATATTATTCCATTCTTGACCAAGTATTCGTCTCTAGCGTGGCTCTACCACTATTAAATAGTTGGGCTTGACACGTGATACGGATGAACGAGGTCATAGAAGCCGCGGAAGGTCTAAGCTCAAATGGCAAGATGGAGTCGAGGACGACGTAAAGGCAATATAAGGATGTAACACCCAGACTTGCGTGACACCTAGTTTGAAATAAATAATTGTGGACCCTACATGTATTTATATCGATACGAGAATTGAACTCGTGACTACTGACTTTAAACATGACAACCCAACCATAGAGCAAATTGGTCGTCAATTGATTAATCTGTTTATTATTAACAGTGTGCCCCGAGCCTTAGAACCAGCTCGCGTCTCGAATCCAATTAACGCCTGCGTAATCGGTCGATGCATTCGTTTTACGAAGTCATTAACGCTACCCATTTGGACAGTGTCTCCTTATTTGACTTTTAGCGCACATGGCTTACGGCAATAAAACGGAAGTATGCCTTATCGGCAAATAAAGGTTGTGTATTATACCGGGCGTGGTGGGTTAATATCCGTTCCTACGAAAGTGGGGAGGCCCGTGACCAGCAGAGGAACAAAGAGATATATACGTTTATTTCCTTCTGCACTAACATATATTACTACATATTAAATTATATGCAAGCCATTACATAGAAACACATTAAATGCCACACATTAATATCTATCTGGATGAGTGGCGATCCACGCACCGCCAGTTTGTGGAACCAGCTACCCTCGGCGGTCTTTCCGAACCGATACGACATTGGAACCTTCAAAAAACAAGCCTTTACATACCTAAAAGGCCGGCAATGCTTCCGCGAGTCCTGCGGTGTCGCGGTTGTCTATATGCGGTGATGATTGCTTTCCATCAGGCGACACGCTTGCTCGTTTGCCCTCGTATCCCATGAAAAAGCTGTAATTATTGATGTATATTTCTTTGTACTCTCATTTAATTTACTAAGACAGTTTTATTTATAAACTTGTAATGATAACTGAATATATGTATCATCCCCACCATCTGGATGAATGGCGATCGAGTACGGTGCGTTTCTCAAGAAACTTTTTGTAGTGGTAGAGCCACGCAGCAGGGGAATACCTTGTCAAGAATGGCATATTATTTGTCTGTACCATGAATGGGCCGGCTTATCCGGGGAAGCACCACACTACCGCAGAAAAACGACATCTGAGTGGTAGCTTAGTTACCGCACTACGTCCGGTGAGCGGTTGAGTTCCGGAAGCCAATCCCTCTCTTCCCCCTTCTTCCTCCTATAATGACACTCTCCTTAAAGGCCGGCAACGTTTCTGCACTGCCTATGGCACTGCGAATGTTTATGGCCGGCGTTGATACCTTTCCACCACGTGACACGCCTGCTCGTTTGCCTTCCTATCCCATAAAAAAAACTTCTTTCCACACACCACTACCCTGCAGAACCAGCAACCTTCAGCGGTGTTTCCGAACCGATACGACATTGGAACCTTTTAAAACCAAGCTTATACTTTCCTTAAAGGCCGGCGACGCTTCCGCAATGCCTATGGCACTGCGGATGTTCATGGGCGGCGTATGCGGATGTTCATGCCACAAAGTGGAAATGGGCAATGGCTCAGCCACAACTTCTCATTGAGCAGAACCAGAGAAAATGATTATTTGCCACCGCCCGACCCCCAAGGAAATTTTGATTGACCTAGCACCTAGACTTGGAATAAATACCTTCACATCTGTAGGCCATACATATGTAGAATATATTATATTGACTTCGTAAGCGGCAAGCCCACCACTGATCTAATAAGACAGTCATATAAAAATATAGTTCAGATATATATAGAATAGTCCACCGTATATTGTTATTCTAACATATTAAAACTGAATGCGGTGGAGATGAGAGCATTATGAAGTATGTGTGGTGTAACCTTGAATGATAGAATAATAAATGAAGATATAAGAGAGCGATGTGGAGTAAAAGAAGGTGTTGTGACAAAAGTAGAAAAAGAGATGCTTAGATGGTTTGGGCATATAGAGAGGATGGATGAAAAACGACTGGCGAAAGAAATTTACCTTGCGAATGTGGATGGAAAGGCCGGAAGAGGAAGACCACGAAAAACGTACCTTGACCTAATTGCTGAACTTTTTAAGAAAGGACAGATCAAGAATACCAAACAAGGGAACAAGGGAAGTATGCCGAGATCGTAGCAGATGGAGATCTCTGGTCTCTGCCTACTTAAATGCAACAATATATATTGCATTTTTAATATGTTAGATGTACTATAAAATGTTCATGTAAATCTGAAAATAATTCAAAAGTCCACGACGCCTAGATTGTGCACAGTGCGGGCTAATATCATAATTCCATACAGAATTTGTGTCAAGTTGCAACTCATTGTGGCAATCTCAACCTAATTTCTCGTTCAACAGGGTCCACTTCAAAGCGGCAGCGGAAGACGACTACGCAGATTTCACATGCGAGGCAAGACACGAGGCTCTACAGAGGGACGTGCCTATGCGGAGCACTGTACAACTGAGTGTGCTGTGTGAGTAATAGTGATGTTACATTATTAACTATCGATAATATCGATTAATATTTTACTAAAGCATGTAAATACAGTTAATTCCTTTTTATCCTAAATGTCGATCATTTAGACTTTAAGTAATCGATGCATCTTTATTGCCAGTGGTATTGCAGATCTTCATTGGTAGCGATGGGAGTCTTAGCACTAGGTGACACGCCTATTTCTTTTGTCCATAAAAATCATAAAAGATTTGTATTATACCACCATTTAAGTAGCAATAGCTTAGTTGGCAACACTCGGGCTTACGATCTGTAAGTCGTGAGTTCGTATCCTCCACTGGACTATCGATGTGAACCATTTACTAGCACAAGCATTATAAGCTTAGTTGGAATGTTACACAAGAAATCTAGTAATATTTAAAAACATTGCTACTCTTCTTTAAAAAAAAGTTATATATATTTCGTGAATAGCATATAACATATTTAATAAAATCCTAAAAGAACCAAAAGACTTTCTTGCCACAAAGAAACGTTCAATGCCTGTTATCTGGATGAGTAGTGATTCAGTAGTGTGCTTTTCTCGAAATCCTTCGGTGTACTTTTTGAAATAATTATTTTCAGCTGTACTGATATCTGTACTGATAGCTGTACTGATATCTGAACTGATATGAAGTTGGAATTTTCAAAAACTGAGGCACATAACTCAAAGCTGGACAAAGCTTATGCAATGTTTATGTCTATGCGTGGCGTGGCTCTACTATCCGATAAAATATTAATTTGCTCGATATACCGTCGCATCACTATTAATTTTATTAATTAACTTCCACGCGGGGAAAGGAATTTTTCGAAAAAAAAGGGCCTACATCGGGAAAGGACTACTTTAACCTGGTCACACATAATTACATAATCTGAACGCAGCTCATGTATGTTTCTGGATATTAAGAAACATATTTTATGTTATGACCAAGAAGTTTTAAGACGAATATACAGTAAACTCCCGTTTGCTGTATATTCGTCTAAATATGTTATATGCTATTCATGAAATATAATAAACTAGCTTTTGCCAGCGGCTTCGCTCGCGTGGAATTTGATCGAAATTGTCACATTAAGTTTCGTGACAGAACATTTTAAATAAATATATATTTTTTCACTTAATTTATGGTTCACAATTTTGGTCACAGTGGCTTCCACATAAAAGGTAGATATATGCTGTCGCGGACTTTTATTTAGAACTTTTCAAGACATATAATACTACATCATCTTTGTGTAACTCCAATGGTTTAGGCAGCGTAAGCCAAGATAGCTCTTAGAGACCAGATTTATTTCCGACTTAATTGACGTGTATCGTTATATTACGACCAAAATTACATAAAATCATCACTAATTATATATGTTACCTAAATGTTATTCCGATGTATAACCTATATTACTGTAAAGTTTTATCCAAACCCGTCCAGCAGTTTTTTCGTGAAAGAGTAACAAACATGCATCCATTCTCACATCATCTCACAAACTTTCGCATTTATAATATTAGTAGAACTAGTAGGATCAGTAGGATTTTCAGCAAAATCTTCAAATAATTAACTTTAGTTACAACTGCTGCGACATTAACACATCTAAAATAATTAGATTTATGTATGTCCGTCCAAAATATCGCTCCGGGGTAGCCCAAATTAATATAGTACCAAACAACGGCAATTGTGTCATAAGAACGCTGTATTCCATGTGTAATGCCATGTTACTCTACGTGTGGGGGCGCCCTAAATTCAAAATACAGTCAGCATGAAAAATTATACAAAATTTACGATTTTTTTTTATATTCGCAATCCTTATCTGAAATATATATTGCACAGGTTAACTGGTTGAGAATGTTTTTTTAAATCGCCTCTGTATCAAATATGTACAAAAAGAATAAAGAAAAAATATTACAAACAAAAAAACATTTTTCCTGTTTAGGATAAAAATTTATTGGCAATCAATACAGCAATATAGGACATACAATTAGAACAGTATTTTGTAATTGATAGCATATTAAACCAAGAATACAATGTCCACTTTATGATCACTGGCACAAAAGACTTGTAAGGTTGCCGACACAGAATAGAGCTTTCTCATTTCTTCACATGAGTGGCGAATATGATGAAATGAGATGGTAAATGTCACTGCATTGGCAGTGGTGTTTATTTGAATAATAAACACTAACAAGGCGTAGAGATTGCGGCATACAACCCTCTCTTTTGTGAGAGACCAATTTCCAGCAGTGGAATATTTCGACTTGGTTGTTTGAAATAAACGAGAGGGTAGTTAGTTTGTTATTCTAAATATGTATTATTAAAAACTTGTTTTACGCCAAATGCCAGAACGTAGCGAACTTAATTGTAAGAAGGAATATTCTTCTATGACTTACTTAACTTAGGTTCCTATGTCCCCCAATCGGGGCAGAGAGCGTCCGCTTTACTTGAGCTACGCGCTTTATTTCGCTCCAGGTCATTCCAGTGCTACCCGCTTCTGCTATCACCGTACATCGCCATGTTTATTTGGTGCTAACTCTTCCTTTTGCCTTGAAGGTGTCAATCTATTCTTCCATGTTTACAAAAATTTAAAAATGTAAATATTATAAATATATTGAAAAAATATGTATGTATCGAAATTTCTCTTGCCAACTGTACATCGTTCCGAAAATACGTCTTTCTACCCGGGAGACCTATTGTTTTTATTTATATTGCTCTTCTTTAAGCAATTAATGAATTGCCATTGTTGATTTGGGAACTTGAATAACTTTTATACACGTTTGTTATTTTTTTCCCGACTTCGTTATAATCGTGTTTTTAGTTAACTATTTGTTGTTATTCGAAGTCCCTTTATTCGCTTTGTGTGTATACGTTTTGTTTATAGCTCTTTTGGCTCTTGAGTTTGGGGTACTCGCTGACAGAAGAAGGCTTGTTGGGACTCTCATTACCAATCTCTGCACCACTCTCTTGTCAGGCCTGCTCCAGGGTGTAACTCGGGCATAAAACACGTTGCCTTGAAGACAGTACTTCGTGAATTGTCTGCAATACACTCATAGGCCAAAAGATGGTTCTTTACACGTATATAAATTATTGTCTGTAGCATGAATCGGCCGGCTCGCCCGGGGAAGTACCACACTACCGCAGAAAATCGGCGTTTGAGTGGTAGCTTAGCTACCGCGCTTCGTCCGGTGTTCGCTCATCCCCCTTTCCTCTTCCTCTTTCCTCTCCTATATTGAAACTTTCCTTGAAGGTAAGTTCCGCTTCTGCAGTGCCTGTGACACTGCGGATGTCTATCAGCGTTCTCGATTGCTTCCATTATGTGACACGCCTGCTCGCTTGCCTTCCCTATCTATATAAAAAAAGAGTGGTGGTACGTAGAATGAAGTTTCGGGAAAAACGCACCCTACTGGATCGTCACTCATCCAGATGGTAGGGATGGAACTTTACTGAATATACAGACGATTACTGCAGTGGAATATATAGACGATCTTAAATATTTACTAGAACAAGAAGATGAGGTGCAAAGTAAATCCATCGACGGATTGTCTAAAAAAAAAACTTTAGCCCTGTCAAACAGTTACGTAAGTATTTTATGGACCGAAATCGACGCCATGTTTTATAGGCTATCGACAAACTGGCGCGGTTGCCGCGTACGTGCCAGATGCGACGGATGCGAGCCAGTCGTAAAATCAATAACATCACAAGTGTCACCAGGCCATTATTTGCTAGTTGTATACACTGCAGTGACAGGCTGCCATAGTAATAGTATATCAGTGTTCGTTGTAAAGAATACAAATTGTTCCTTCTTTTATTTGCTCTTTTTGTGGTTTACTTGGTAACTTGGTAGTTATATGGACAGTCAAGCTTACTTTGCTAAGATCTGCGAAGACAGATTAAAAGATTAATATTGTGTGTTTACGATGAAGTCTCTAAATCCTTTGTGATAAAAAGCTCTGGAATGACATTACTCTTAATATTAAAAAAACCTCAAAATTTCTTTTTAAACTCAAAATCTGACAAATTTTTGAATCATATATACAGAGTGTCCCAGAACTCAACGTCAAGCCAAAACGGGGTGACAGGATTGTTTGTAACCATCATGAGAAAAGTCTATCTAAAGATCTTAAAATTAAGAACCTACCATGGGCTTGTGCGAATAAAAAAACGTTTTAACTGAGTAAAATGGGTTAGCAAAAATCGGGTTACTTGAGGTTTTTATTTTTTTACTCGTTTTTTTTTTTAGTATGAAACTAACAAGTATTGTACCATTTTACAATCTTGATTAAATGCGCCAACTTTTAATGGCACTTACCAAGGTACTCTAGTACATTTTTCTAAAGGAGTGCCTTTCAAAGTCGACAAATTTTGAAAATTTTAAATTCATAGTCAACAAATAGTATTAATACGTAACAAATAGTCTTAATTCTAGGAAACTTGGGGCAATTGTGTCATTATTTTTTACTGTGATTCTAGAAATGTTATTTAGGGTTACGGTCCCAAAGTTTAAATGAACAAAAATTATAAAAATTAACCACAACAACCGAAAAATGGTTATAGTTTGACCAAATTTCTAGGTTTTTCTTAAACGTCCATAATTTTCAAACTGCATGGGATAGATTTTTTTTCTGATTTTCCTCATGATGGTTACAATCAATCCTGTCACCCCGTTTCGGCTTGACGTTGAATTCTGAGACAGCCCTGTATACATAAGGATTAGAGTACTTACTGCAAGGCGAATATTTCTTTTTCCAAATTTTTATTTTTTTTTCTCGTGTATTTATTTATATGTACATGTATGTATAGGGTGTGTTAAAAACTAACAGGAATTTTCGTTTTTTTAAAAAAATATTATTTGTCTAAATTAATGTTGTCGTTTCCTTTAAAATAGTCCCCATTATGAAATGAGGACTATTTTGAAGGCGAATGGTTGGAGTAGACGACTGCAAGAGTGGAGACCACGATTCGGCAAACGTGGTGTAGGATGCCCCCCCTGCTAGATGAAGCGACGATCTGCGCAAGGCGGCTGGCAGAGACTGAATGCATGTAGCCGAAGATCGGACTAAGTGGCGAGCCTTGAGTAAGGCCTATGTCCAGCAGTGGACTGCCGCGGGCTGATATTCATATTGATCATCAGCACCTAGATCGTATTTATCACAGCCACCAATAGTCTTCTTGCTCAGCGTAAGATATTGTGACTGATTGTAGAATAAAAAAACGCAAAACACTTTAATTTCATCCGAAACTCATCCCAAATCGGCCATAATCCAAACAATCACGGATCTACCCACCCTGTACCCTAGTTTGTGTATTTCAAAACGAAACCGTTCGCAACAGTCTCAGAATACAGAAACAAACAACGAGCGAAGTAAATGACCATCGTACATTACGTTATATTACCCCGTTAGATTAGTGTGCGTCATATTAAAAGCGGCAATGGTCACGTAATAGTTGATTGTGGTAATATAAGGCCTTAAGGGGACCCTCTATTAATGTGAAATACCGTCCCATTATTTCTAAAAGATATTATTACATGGAAAAGAAACTCCCTAGAGTCGCCGCTTGACCCCAGGTGGGTTGAGGATGAGCTATATATATCAAGAGACGACGTGAATTCATCCAAAGTTTTCCACCACCTCTTCGTGACTTGCATACTATAAATATAATTTAGAAAAAATTCAAAACGCTACTTTTAAGTATGCAGGCGGGAATATGGTCTCTTAATTGCGGTGGATGTATGATATAGTATAATTTAGCTGTTTTTAATTTATCATTTTATTGTTATTGTTATGTGTATTTATGTATATGTGTATCTATGTATGTAAGTGTTTGGATATATCCTAATCAATTTCATCACTGTGGTCCGCGATCTAACCACATTGGTTCTTGCTGAAAACCAGCACCAGGTGCTCCAATAGAGCGCCTGGCTTACGCTGAGCGAGAATCCATTTGTGATGTCGATGATATTGCAGATGTAGCTTAGCTGCCGCGCTTCGTACGGTGAGCGGTTGAGTTCCGTAAGCCCAACCCCCTCCCCCTCCCCTCCCCTTCCCCCCTTCCCCTTCGCCATTCCCTCTCTACCCCTCCCCTCCCCACTCCTCCCTTTCCCCTCCCCTTCCCCTTTCCACCCCTCCCCTCCCCCTCCCCTCTCCACCCTCCCCTCCCCCACTCCTCTCCTTCCCCGCTCCTCCCCTTCCCCCTCCCCTCCACCACTCCTCCCCTTCCCCCTACCCTCTCGCACCTTGCTTGTCGTTTTATGAAAATGTCACATGAAAAGAGTCTGAAAATCAATCGGCAGATTCGTTCTAAAAATCCCAACAACATTCCATCGGGCGTGCCCAGTCTGCGGCCCCAGTTCATTGTCCATAGCACTTCAAACGAAGCGACACGCGCTCTCGCAACTCCCAGCCGCCGGGGGGAACATGAATTATTAATTTCCCATTTAAACGTTTCCAACGGCAATGTTTGCAAAGCTCCTGCGGCCCGCCTATTGACTTCATCGCTATTCGATGGCGACCAATTTAATTTTCGCGACTGTGTGTGTAGTAACGCTTTGCAATCAATTAAAACTATTTTTTTATACATATATATATATTCACGCCTATCACCCGCAGGGGTAGGCAGAGACCACAGAGCTCCATCCGCTACCATTCATCGCAGCGAAACGGCTCTCAATTGGTCGCTTTTCGCCCTCGTGAGAATCAGGACGTGACGCGTGGCGAACCATGTCGCCGTCATTTTCAAAAAATTAGGTATATTAAATTCGTCTTAGTGAATCCCACGAGCCGCAAGGGAGGATGGAGATCAGCCCCAGCAGAGCCACATGCTGAAGTAAGACACCATAGTACCCGAGGAAGCTCACCCTTAGCCACGCATCCATAGACACGGCAGACCGTGGATTGGCGGAGAGGAAGGGAAAGGATAGAGAAGAAAGGAAAGGGCGGAAACGGAAATGCGGATTGGGGGGGTTACCAGACTCGGAATAAATATTTATAAATCCATACATATATTTATTCCGATGCGGGGATCGAATCCGCGACCATTGCCTCCGCAGGTGGAGGGCCCGCCACTGAGCCAATCGGTCGTTAAAACCGGTAGTTAAAACTATAAAAAATCCACTGCTGGACATAGGCCTCACCTAAGGCGCGCCACCTAGCCCGATCTTCGGCTACACGCATCCAGTCTCTGCCAGCCGCCTTGCGCAGATCTTCGCTCCATCTAGCAGGAGGGCCCACACAGGATAGATATATAGAAAGATAGATATATTCTTTATTGTATACAAATTTGACTGCGACGTGGTTCGCCACCCGTCACGTCCTGATTGCCACGATGGCGAGAAGCGACGAATGGAGAGCCGTTTCGCTACGATGAACGTGAGAGGAAGGATGGATGAGTGTGAAAGAAGCAAGGAAGGTGTGTCGGGGTCGTAGTGGATGGAGATCTGTGGTCTCTGCCTAACTCTACAGAGAGACAGGCGTGACTGTATGTATTAAAACAAAATTATACAATTATTGGTTGTAATATTATTTATATACAAATGGCGGTCTTATCGCTAATAGCGATTTCTTCCAGACAACCGTAGAATGGACACAGTGTTAAAAAAATAATGTGATGTAGGTCGGTGATACATTGTTGCCAAAAAGATAGAAAAACTACAATTAAATAATAATACAGATGACTTAAACATTATTCCATTTCGAGAATCATCAGGAAAAAATACCGCGTCGAATAGTTTGAGGTATCTTGTATCTCTGAGATCAATAGAAAATATCGTACAGCGTTGAAACTGACTGTCTTTATACGAACATATGTAATTTTTTGCAGTATTTAATAACTTTAGTCCAGTGACCTTGTTTACCTATCATCAAGTAACCTGCTTGCATTCTCACATCCTATGAACGTCAACAGCCCAAGACAATGCAATTCTCAACATCGGATTCCTTCAAAAAGCGCTACCTAAGCCAGTCTTAGCCTTTACTATATTATATCCAACACTTCTTTAAAAGTGTGATAGCTATAATTGATAATCAAATGACCTACTTTTGCCACTCCTATATATAATATAAATGAAGCAAAAAATAATATATAAGTTTGCGCTCTCTCTTGTAGGGACTGTGTAATTAAAAATCTTAATTATCGGACCAACTTAGCATCGATACAGTCTCGCGGCCAGTAGTTGAATGAAATATTAATTATATTGGCGAACTACGTCAATATTTTCAAAGCCGTTCTCCAATATGAAGTAGGTTTAACTGTCCGTGGACGGAGTGAGGTAACTTAACATTATATATATATATATATATATATATATATATATATATATATATATATATATATATATATATATATATATATATATATATATATATATATATATATATATATATATATATATATCTTCGCTCTAATACAAGGAAGGTTAACGAATAAAAAAACATAAGGAAAACATAAAGGAACAGCTTGAAAAACGAAAAATTATTTCCAATTACTTTCAATAGATGGCGTTCGTGACGGCTTTAGGTAGCTAGGCTTTATAGGGGATAAATGGTGGTATCTGGTTAAACGAAACACCACTAATATAACGACGATGACTGCCCTGCCAAAGTATGACGACCTAGAAGAAGCCCACGCGAATACAAACGCAGGCCCGGGCCACCAGCCAGTGTTAAGATCAATTCATCCAGAAATGACGAGCCACCGTATTAAAGAACTTTAAAAATTAGACGATGCGTTCATTCAACAAAGATGCCGGCGTGCACATAACACTGTTCATCGTTGTGTTTGCGTAGCGGGAGTCGTTCCCGTGAGGGTGGGCGCCAAATTCCATCAGCCTTTATAATTACATCGAGCTCTCTGTTTTCTTTGCCCCTATGCTCAGTTTACACAGTGTGCGTAGTGATGACGGTTCGTTTATATCGACATCGATAAATAGGTCGTCGCACATCTCTCTCCCTTCGTTACAATAACACACGTGCCCGTGATGTCCATCAAATATGTCAGTCAAACATTACTTTTATACTTTTAAAGTAAATAATCAACTTCTAACGGACTTAACTTCTATAGGACTATCATAAATTTGATTTTAGAATAGAATAGAAATATATAAAAGCCCTTGATTTACTAAATGTTAAAAAGTCTCTCTGATAATAATTAATATTAAATACCGTAATAAAACATCCTGTCTTCCTTGTCATATAAACATAGATAGATAGATAGATATATTATTTATTGTACACCAAAACCAAAGTTATACAATTATTAATCGTAATATTAATATAAAAATGGCGGTCTGAGACCGATATTTTTATATAAATATTACGATTTATATAAATCTTCCAGATGATAGATAAGTTGTTAAAAAGACAATTATTATATTAATAATTTTATTATATAAGTATATATAACATAATTTTATTATATTAAATATATATAAGATAATTTTATTATATTAAATGTTGGATAGATAAGTTGTTAAAAAGATAATTTGACGTGAGCTACTTAGAAAAAAACTTTTTTCGTTTTTTATTTAATAATTTGTAAGATAAATAAATATTTAGTATAGAAAAGTATATATAGGTAGATATTATATACACCAAACACAAAGTTTTACAATTATTAATTGTAACATTTATATACAAATGGTGGTCTTATCGCTAATAGCGATTTCTTCCGGACAACCGTAGTATGGACACAGTGTTGAAAAGATGTTTGATGTAAGTAGGTGATACATTATCGTCAGGATAATAGAGAAAATTTATTAATAAACAAAGTTAGTAGCCATAAGCAAAATATAAGTATATATAAATAAGAGTTAACCGTAAATAATTAACGAATAAATAAAAATATACAGAGATAGATAGTGTATTATATACGCACACGCTCACATATATTTCATACATACATACCCTCACACACTTGCGTAAAAGCACACCATAATTAAACAAATGTTATTGATCAAGAACATAGTCGCCATAACTAACGAATTGGTATATATTTTTTACTATAAATTACCAAAGTACTATAGTCAGTTACTATACGGAAAACCAAAGAAGTGGTGGAACGACTACATAGAAGAGATATGTGGAGCAGTCCAAAACTCATCCTAGGTTGTAGTTCTTATGGAAGTAAGAAGTGGAAGAACATATTGCCATGAGATGGGGTTCGGGTGTGAGAACAATTAAATCGGCCACTAGTTTCACTTCTCTTCACTTTATTTCCACTTCTTCTCTTCTACTTTATATCCACTTATCTTCCGTATTAAACTTTTCAACTCTCCTTCGTCGCACCGTCACACCTTTATATAGGTAAAACGATTGAAAGTTCTAGCATTCCAAAACTCGAAAATGTTTTCTAGATGTAGTCCTGTTCCTTTTCCGCGCGAAGCTATTTTCTATTACCTGTTCTTGTCAAGCATTGACAGAGGTCTTGACAATTTAATTTTAAAAGTTGTAATGGCTTGCTTGACCAGGAATTTGGGATTTCAAAACAAGGTTTAAATCGATTTATAAAAAAAAAATGATTTTTCATATGTGTTATGCAACAATATTAAAGATTCTAAATGAAAAAATATATAAAAAGTAATTATCGATAACTAACTGTGCCAACACTAAACTGAGGAAACTTTGCAAATTTAAAGCAAAAATGTATATACCAGCAACGACACTTATTGTTTAAGTACAGACTTTAGCGTAGGAAAGAGATAACTAAATGAGCGAGAGGGAAAACCGCCTTAGGGCTGCGCGAAACCCCAATAAAGTAACCTTTCATAATATCGCGTAACGAAAATTTCGCCATCCCAAAATTTGTTTTGTTAATTTCGGTTTTTGGAAATGTACTTTTATTATCTTAAGATCCGATCTTAATGTTTCTTTGTCCAACTTTTCCTTGGGAATTAATAAAATAAATTGATTAAGTCGGAATTTTATTTCAGATTTTATATCTCAAATCTTTTCAACTTTAACTTTAGGAAGGATATTAAACTATACAATTTTTACTAGGGTTTTTTGAAATGTTAGAGAATGCAAAAGGTTGCATAATACATTAACAGATAACTTGAGCTTTTTAATATAATAACGAGAGTTGTGATGGTACAAGATCTTTTTGTTATAAGAAATGGTTGCTTTCTATCAGGCAAGCGTGTCACCTTATGGAAAGCAATAAACATCATCCAAAGATATCTCCAGCACATTTGATTGTTATGCTTTGCAGAGGGATTTCTCATCTCACAGCTCTCATTTCTTCTATATTCTACCATGAGGAGTCATCCGCGAAATTGTTCAGAATAATTCCTGCCGCTAAATTCTACTATCGCAAAACTCGCCGAAAATAAAAGTTTCATTCCTAACATAAGGATGAGTCGAATCCAGTACGGTGCGTTTTTCCCGAATCTTCATACCACACTCCACCACTCTATGGAACCAGCTGCATTCGGATATATTTCCAAACCAATACGACATTGGAACCCAAAAAAAAAACAATCCTCCTTATATCCGAATGGATGGGAACGCATTTGTGACGCATATGGTGTTGCTAGATGTCTAGATGGACGACGTTAATTGCTTTCCATCAGGTGCCACCTGCTTATGCTGGTGGCTTACACGTTTGCCTTTCTATCTCATAAAACATAAATACTTTTTATAAGAAAAATAATTCACTTAAATAATCCAATCATAGCTAGAATCCGTCCATTTCTAAAATGCTTCAACTATCACAATAATATAATTTCCTACACATATTTCTTTTACTCCTAGCTTTCCTTCTTTTTTTACCTACTTCTTCTCCTCCATTAAATCTTTATCCCTAAGGTAAGGAATGCCAGCTGCATTGCTTACCTTAGGGATAAAGATACAGTCCTTAGTAAATTTGCATCCAAGAATGCTTACGATGAAGTACCCGCTTGCTTGGTTAACCATCTCTTACACAAAAAAGACAATGACAATACAAAGAAAGAAGTAGAAACTTTATCGTTAACAGAGTAAAAGAATAAGATACACATTAACAGGAAAGAAAACATTACCTCACACGTATCTATGTATATGTATGTATACATTCAAAATTTAATTTCCTGAAGTAACGTAACGTACGCATATTGTGATCGATAAAGAACTCCCTCAACAAACGACCGCAAAACAAAGAACTTATTTCATGTAGACCGCGCGTGAATCTTTAATTATAACGAAAGTAGCTCGCGTGGAAACAATAACATATCAAAGTTCGCACAAGAGGGCGCTGCATACTCTAATACTTGGTTGCCTGTCACACCGTACCGAATTATTTCTTATTTTTTTATTCCAATCATAATGAAGTGGAACGAACAATTATTTCAGTAGCAGGGATGTCGACATAAACTAAATTTTCAAAGTGTTAGAGCCATGCTGCAGACGAACACTTTGTCAAGAATGGCATATTATTTGTCTGTAGCATGAATGGGCCGGTCGCCCAGGGAAGTACTACACTCCCGCAGAAAACCGGCGGCTGAGTGATAGGTTAGATACCGCGCTTCGTCCGATGATGAGTTGCGTTCTGGAGGCCCAACCGCCAATAATGAAACTTTCCTTAACGACCGGCAACGCTTCTGCACTTCCTATGGCACTGCGGAAGTCTATGGGCGGCGTTGATTGCTTTTCATCAGGTGACAGGCCTCCTCCGAGGTTGTAATCTCGATCGTACCAGTGAATCTCTTTCGTGTCTTCTCCATTTTCTTCCACTCTTACCTCGACTACACCGATCAATTACCTACGTGTGTCTCCTTTCAATTTCTTTCATATCTCAAACGCACTGATTAATCTCCTTCGTGTCTTCTCCATTTTACGTAACGTTAGCGAACTCATCCATGCTATTTTGGCACTATTGAAAGCCTATTAATGAAGGAGTTAAATTTTCAAGCGAATATTTTCATGTTTACCTATGATAAGATAATTACGATTCGGTGTAAATGCGGCCGCGTGAAATACATTCGCAAGTTCCTTACAACAATGGGCGTATAATTATGAACATCCACTCAGAGTGCCGCTTGCAAAGCCCTTACACTCACACAATGCCTCTTATATAATTACCAAACGAAACAAATTAATGTGCTGATATGTACTTTTGTGGTGATAAAATAAAACTACTCTTTGTACGATAAAGAGAAAATAAAACAAAGAGAAGAGAATAAATAAACAAGAATGGTAGGAAAATATTTGAATCTAAATGAGTTTTGATATTAACTGTAAATATACTAGAATAAATAAAATCATAATCTTCATACACTCTTTGCTAACATATTCACCCACTTTTATTGCGCACATTTTAACATTATTGTCATATTTATACAATCGTGGCTAAAGTGTTTGTACACTCTTGAACAGCATACTTGCATACTCTTGGCTAGCATATTTGAACACTCTTAACCAGCATACTTGCGTACTCATGGCTAGAATATATGAACACCCTTGGCCAGAATACTTGCATACTCTTGATCAGCATATTTGTACACTCTTAACAAGCCTACTTGCATACTCATGGCTACACTGTTGACCAGTATACTTGCATACTCTTGGCTAGCAAATATGTACACTGTTGACCAGTATACTTGCATATTCTTGATCAGCATATTTGTACACTCTTAACCAGCCTACTTGCATACTCATGGCTAGCATATATGTACACTGTTGACCAGTATACTTGCATACTCTTGGCTAGCATATATGTACACTGTTGACCAGTATACTTGCATACTCTTGGCTAGCATATTTGTACACTTTTGACCAGCATACTTGCATACTCTTGGCTAGCATATTTGTACACTTTTGACCAGCATACTTGCATACTCATGGCTAGAATATATGAACACCCTTGGCCAGAATACTTGCATACTCTTGATCAGCATATTTGTACACTCTTAACAAGCCTACTTGCATACTCATGGCTAGCATATATGTACACTGTTGACCAGTATACTTGCATACTCTTGGCTAGCAAATATGTACACTGTTGACCAGTATACTTGCATACTCTTGATCAGCATATTTGTACACTCTTAACCAGCCTACTTGCATACTCATGACTAGCATATATGTACACTATTGACCAGTATACTTGCATACTCTTGGCTAGCATATATGTACAATGTTGACCAGTATACTTGCATACTCTTGGCTAGCATATTTGTATACCGTTGACCAGTATACTTGCATACTCTTGGCTAGCATATTTGTACACTTTTGACCAGTATACTTGCATACTCTTGGCTAGAATATTTGTACACTCGTTACATAGCAAATATTTTTATAAGATTTGAGCATTGTAGAGTCGTGCTTGAGTACAATAGGGTTTGAACACATACGCTGCGCCTAATGGAAAGAAACCAACGTCGCTCATAGAGATCGTCAGCACCATAGGTGTTACTTAAGTGTTGCCAGCCCTCAAGGGCTTATATGAGCAGGCTTGTTTTAAGTTCACAATGTAGTATCGACTTGGAAACACGGATGAAAATAACTGGCTACACAAACACACATTTCATTGAAGTCATAATTTATATAATTATTTTGACTTCAATGAAATGTCACTTTTCAGTTGTCTTCGTAGAGTCTACTATACCTGAAGGTGCCTCGCGTTGGGGCGAAACACGTGTCGTTTACAAGGTGGAAAAGTGGTAGTGTGTGTCCCAAATAAATCCACTTCATCCAGCAGGAAAACACACATTATTAACTTTCTGTTATTGTTTGCTTTTTAGGGTCTTAGCTAAGTAAAACTTTTAAATGTCCACATAATTTATACAATTAATATTTTTTTCCTTCTCTTTTTAGTGACAGTAATATAACTTTGATGTCTTGTCAGTTACTATTGATGTAGGTACGTTAATTAAATACGATTAAATATAATTAAAATACAGAGAATTTTCTGTTTCATTATGTATACAATGAAAAAAAAAACACGTTACAAAGAGATGAAAATTTTAAAAAACAAAGGTTGAACAGACTTAAAAAAGAAGAGTACAAAATCATCAAAGGCAGTCGACTACAAAAGTTAAACAAATCCCTTTTTGCGACCGACTCAAAGGAGCATCTCTACAAATACTTAAAGGGGGAGAGATTTAATTTTTTAAATTGCCACGTCTATTTATAAAGCGTAAACCACACTGGGAGCGAAGCGAAGCTAAATTTAGCTTTACTCATGTAGCTATCACGTCTTTTCATACTTCAGCTTAAACAAACTATAATACTAACTTTGAAACCTACCCGATGATCTCAGCAAAGTAATGTCATTCTTCGCACGAAGGTTATGAGAAGCTTGCCTATCAATATCAGTCCGCGGCAGTCCACTGGACATAGGCCTCACTCAAGGCTCGCCACTTAGCCCGATCTTCGGCTACATGCATCCAGTCTCTGCCAGCAGCCTTGCGCAGATCGTCGCTCGATCTAGCAGGGGGCATCTCACACTACGTTTACACAAGATTACATACAAGCTTACGTATACACCAGTCGAATTCCGAAAATAATATTCAATACCAAAACGTTGCCTAGCAACCAAGGCCCTTCATATAACTACAACCTTTTTTAAAATGTACACAAACACTGTTTATAAAGATATATAGTTATAAAAAGTTACATTAACAAATCAAAATCATTATTTTATTGTTCACACACTTAACCGCACACTTTCAGATATACACTGATTTTAAAATAAATGTTTTGATTGACAAATCAAAATCAACAGACATATAAATGTAAAAATTATTAAATCAGCAAAAAAAGATTTAAAAAGTAGAAAAGATAAGCACGTTTACAATGTCAACTAGGTGTTTAGGTAGGGCCTCAAGCCTGCGCGAACGTTTCGGACTTTTGCCAAATCTCAGCAAAATCGGTCCACAAATGACGATTTTAGCTTTGTATTTAAATGGCTCCATTTGGTTTATCGCCATTTTCAATTTTTTAAATGATAAATAAAATCAGAAAGCGCTGAAAATATCACATATATTCCCAGCACTTACCGCTTACTTTCACGACAACTTGTTTATATTTGGAAACAGACACACGCAGACATAGCTATCAAGAATAGGGTTTTTTATGGTATAGGGAGGCAAACAGGCAAATGTGTCGTCTGATCGAAAGCAATTAACGCCATCTATGGACTTCTACAACACCATAGGCATTACAAAAGTATTGAAGGCTTGATTTTTGAAGGTTCCAATGTCGTATCCGTGCGAAAGTACGCCTGGAGGTAACTAATAGTTAGCTGGAGTCCGCTAGAGGTAGCTTTAAGTACACCGCAACCAAATGTTGGAACAACTTGCCACCACCTCTTCGTGACTTGCATACAATAAATATATTCAAAAAAAAAATATATAAAAATCCAATTTTAAGTATGCAGTCAGGAAATTGTTCTTTTGAATGCAGTGAATTTAGTACATGACTCTATTGTTTATTAATTCTATTGTACTGTATGTGTTTTATGTATATGTGTATATGAGTATGAGTAGTTATATATGTGGATGTATTTGTATGTACGAGTGTGTCAGTATGAATGTCGTCACTGTGGTCCTCGATCTGATGACGTTGGTTCGAGCTGAAAATCAACCGGGTGCTCCAATAGAGCGCCCGGCATATGCTGAGCCAGAACCATTTTATGAAACTCGTTATATTAAAATTATTTTCTTTTTGTTTTGTGTTTTTATTTGTATATATAATATTATTGAGGATTTAATTTTAGTTATTGTAAAAAAAAAGGTGTCATAAATAAAGTTTTTCTATTCTATTCTATTCTATACTATTCTATTCTAATAGTTAGGTAACAAGAGGAAACCTAAACGCAGTGTGGCTTGCGTCTAAATGTTACGAGTTACAAAGAAAGAAATGCCAAGACTCCAGGCGCAAGGAAACTTTGCATGCTCCCAGAGCGGACTTGGAAAATTACTCTCGAGTTCATTAACCTTCAAAATTTCCCCCGTATTAATTGGGGTGCTACAGAGTAGGTATTAAGAGGACCTTCTTAATTGAGCATGAAATTCGGGAATGAATTAAAAAATGGCAGGTGAAAGAAATTCGTTGGGAAAAGGGAATACGTAAAAAGATTTATTTCTCATTTAGCGGACACTTTTCGGCGTCAGCGCTAATTAACTTTGGACTAAAAGTAATTATTTATTTATGTGAAAATATTATATTGTAAATGTATTACTTATTAAACAGACTACACAAACAGAATTAAATAAACGTTTTATTTCATTCATATTATATGGACAGTCATGAAAAGTTTTACTTAGCTAAGATCCGCGACAAGCAAAACAATAACAGAAAATTAATAATGTGTGTATTTCCGTTGGGTTAAGTGGATTTATTCGGAAATTAAACCAAAAACTTATCGAAAATCGGC
Source organism: Baronia brevicornis (assembly GCA_031353405.1). Classification (NCBI taxonomy): domain Eukaryota; kingdom Metazoa; phylum Arthropoda; class Insecta; order Lepidoptera; family Papilionidae; genus Baronia; species Baronia brevicornis. Next base: position 125,284 of record JASFAT010000282.1, on the reverse strand, counting down.
CATTAATTCTCCACCCACCAACCACTATACACAACACCAAACACACATTATCACTTTTCCATCTTGTAAACGACACGTGTTTCGCCCCAACACGAGGCATCTTCAGGTATAGTAGAAGTTTTTGGTATAAGTTCCAAATAAATCCACTTAACCCAACGGAAAAACACACATTATTAATTTTCTGTTATTGTTTTGCTTGTCGCCGATCTTAGCTAAGTAAAACTTTTGACTGTCTATATAGTGATGGATTTCCGCAAAGTAACGCCTGACTCCATTAATAATTCATTCACATAACTTTAGAATACACAGTACATATTACATTATAATACATACACTTTAATAATAATAATAATAATCTTTAGTTCAAACAATTTGTTTGGTCCATACATTTTACATTTTTTACATTTTCGTGTTAGTAATTATGTACACTTTAAAGATTATGTTAGTAAATGATTTACGTTGAAGCCGAATTAGCTGTATTATAGGGCGCGAGTTGAATCTATTATAGCAACAACGGTTTTCATTATTGAGTTGAACGGGGAAGCCCCAACAATATACTGGAACCGTTGTTATATTGGACCCGCAGGGCGTTGATGGTTCGCTGCGTGTAAACATACCACAAGCTGCTATATATATATATATATATATATATATATATATATATATATATATATATATTGCAGAATGGAAAAAGTGTTAGAACCACACCACAGACGAATACTTTGTCAGAATGGCACATTATGTCTGTAGCATGAATGGGACGGCTCGCCCGGGGAAGTACCACACTCCAAAAAATAGAATTGTTCTTTGTTGACCTAGGTAGGAATTGACTTTAATTGTTTTTGTATATAACATAAATGAAATTTAAAACAAAATCCTTTTTCTAGACCCACCTGGAGCACCATACATCGAAGGCTACGCAGAAGGAGAGACAGTCAGACGCGGCCAAAGCCTGGAGCTGGTCTGCCGCAGCCGTGGAGGGAATCCACCAGCTCAGCTTATCTGGTATAAGAATGGAGAACAGATCCGCATGGCGTATAGGCAAGTACACACACAGCTTTATTTATAGTTTTTATGATATTGAAATAGAGAGTATGGATGAAAGAAGACTGGTAAAATAAATTTACGTTTCGGATGTAGACAGAAGGGACGGTAGGGGAAGACCACGGAAAACATATCTTGATAAAATTGTCGAAGTTTTTAGGACAGGCCAGGTTAAAAAAATACCCTTAATCGGTGAGCTTGCATTTACTCATCACTCCCATGACTGCGGAGCAGACAAGGAGAGTGTGCCGAGTTCGTAGGAGATAGAGATCTGTGGCGTATGTATGAAATAGAGTATAATAGAAATGGAAATAGAATAATGCATTATTTTATTGCCATAGTACAATGTGAAGTTACATCTATACAATTATATACTTTATAAGGCCCAAGTCCGGCTGCATATGGAATCCTCTTCTCATCTCTGGGCCGGACTACCCCAATGCTAGCTTCTTCCTTTTGACCGCATACAATATTGTGCTTCGACTCGTCGATGACCAGGATCATACTAAACGACTTGATTCTTTGGGATTTCGGAGGAATGTCGCATCACTCAGCATCTTTTATCGTTTTACTATAGTGAGTATTCCCCATTCCGAACAATACTATGAGGAACTTTCTATGGAGACCTATTGAATTCCTTACACAATAAATAATTAAAAGTTAATAAACTCGACATTAAAAATATTAGTTACGGTTGCCTTTCTAAGTCGCGAAATTCAAATGACATCCCTTATCTTTCTCTAAGCAGACCTATTGCATTCCTTACACAATAAATAATTAAAAGTTTACAATTAATAGACTCGACATTAAAAATATTAAATAAGGTTGCCTTTCTAAGTCGTGAAATTCAAATGACATCCCTTATCGTTCTCTAAGGAGACCTATTGTATTCCTTACACAATAAATAATTAAAAGTTAATAGTTAATAGACTCGGCATTCAAAATATTAGATACGGTTGCCTTTTTAAATCGTAAAATTCAAATGACATCCCTTATTTTTCTCTAAGGAGACCTATTGCATTCCTTACACAATAAATAATTAAAAGTTAATAGACTCGGCATTAAAAATATTAGATACGGTTGCCTTTTTAAATCGTAAAATTCAAATGACATCCCTTATCTTTCTCTAACGAGACCTATTGCATTCCTTACACAATAAATAATTAAAAGTTAATAGACTCGGCATTAAAAATATTAGATACGGTTGCCTTTTTAAATCGTAAAATTCAAATGACATCCCTTATTTTTCTCTAAGGAGACCTATTGCATTCCTTACACAATAAATAATTAAAAGTTAATAGACTCGGCATTAAAAATATTAGATACGGTTGCCTTTTTAAATCGTAAAATTCAAATGACATCCCTTATTTTTCTCTAAGGAGACCTATTGCATTCCTTACACAATAAATAATTAAAAGTTAATAGACTCGGCATTAAAAATATTAGATACGGTTGCCTTTTTAAATCGTAAAATTCAAATGACATCCCTTATTTTTCTCTAAGGAGACCTATTGCATTCCTTACACAATAAATAATTAAAAGTTAATAGACTCGGCATTAAAAATATTAGATACGGTTGCCTTTTTAAATCGTAAAATTCAAATGACATCCCTTATTTTTCTCTAAGGAGACCTATTGCATTCCTTACGCAATAAATAATTAAAAGTTAATAGACTCGGCATTAAAAATATTAGATACGGTTGCCTTTTTAAATCGTAAAATTCAAATGACATCCCTTATTTTTCTCTAAGGAGACCTATTGCATTCCTTACACAATAAATAATTAAAAGTTAATAGACTCGGCATTAAAAATATTAGATACGGTTGCCTTTTTAAATCGTAAAATTCAAATGACATCCCTTATTTTTCTCTAAGGAGACCTATTGCATTCCTTACGCAATAAATAATTAAAAGTTAATAGACTCGGCATTAAAAATATTAGATACGGTTGCCTTTTTAAATCGTAAAATTCAAATGACATCCCTTATTTTTCTCTAAGGAGACCTATTGCATTCCTTACACAATAAATAATTAAAAGTTAATAGACTCGGCATTAAAAATATTAGATACGGTTGCCTTTTTAAATCGTAAAATTCAAATGACATCCCTTATTTTTCTCTAAGGAGACCTATTGCATTTCTTACACAATAAATAATTAAAAGTTAATAGACTCGGCATTAAAAATATTAGATACGGTTGCCTTTTTAAATCGTAAAATTCAAATGACATCCCTTATTTTTCTCTAAGGAGACCTATTGCATTCCTTACACAATAAATAATTAAAAGTTAATAGACTCGGCATTAAAAATATTAGACACGGTTGCCTTTTTAAATCGTAAAATTCAAATGACATCCCTTATCTTTCTCTAAGGAGACCTATTGCATTCCTTACACAATAGATAATTAAAAGTTAATAGACTCGGCATTAAAAATATTAGATACGGTTGCCTTTTTAAATCGTAAAATTCAAATGACATTCTTATCTTTCTCTAAGCAGACCTATTGAATTCCTCACACAATAAGTAAGACAACCGTTCTGTCTTCATAAATTTTGTCGAAGCCGCAATACCTGATTCAATTAAATAAAGATTTATTTTCAATAAGTATGCCGAACGTCTGAGAATGTTATTCAATTTCATTCCCATTTTGTCAAAAATTGTTTTTCAAAAGGAAGAATCCTTTGGCGCCAAAACACGATGTGGTCGTGGCCTCTTTCACGATTCTTCTCCAGCCATCTCTGTTCAGAGCAACGCACATCCAATTAGATTTCTTCCTTAGGCTAATCATATCTTCCTGGATACAGTCCTTCTAAAGCTTTCTGAGTCTACCGCGTGGTCTTTTCTGCTGGGGTGTCCAGTTAGTAATGACTTTTTTTTTCACAGCCCATATATGTCCCACTGTTGGGCATGGGCCTCTCCGTTTCAGGAGGAACGGACTTTAACCCGCCACGCTTGTCCAGAGCGGATTGGCGGGGTTATCAGACTTGGTGAAATATCTGTAGGCCATACATGTATTTTTTCCGATGCGGGAATCGAACCCGCGACCATTGACTCCTGGGCAGGGGGCCCCGCCACTGAGCCAATTCGTCGTTGTAATGACTTTAGATGCTCTAAAATCAGGCATTCCCTCGACATATCCTGCACAAAGTTTCTGTACCAATTAAAAACTGAATTGGTAAGAGTAATATATCCGACATAAACCAAGTAATGTAGGAAGCAATATCCTATCAAAACTTCCAGAAAATATACAACAATATCACGTCCGCGTGCTCGGCTTTTTGCCTACGCAGATTGTAAAAAAACGACCCCCCCCCCCACCCTCTGTCCCATACCACACTCCCCTCCAGACGTTTCAGGGGATCGTATTAAGCTGGCAACAGATAGGGCGTATGTCTCCATGATTTATGTAGGCTAGAGTTTAATGATGCGCTCATATCGGCGGGATATGTCGATAAAATATTTTTATTGGCTTTATTTATTCGTAATAAATTTTTAAGAATTGCAATCTTTGTATACTTTATCTTTTCATTATGTTAGTTAAAATTATTATCTGGGAAATACATTTTATTATAAAAAATACTTTTTAATACATATTGACGACAGAAAACGTACTAGCTGTACGTAGAAAATGACTTATTCTGGTTTTGTACACTATTTGAATTAAAAAAAAACTGCGTATAAATGTTTTCGTCTTTATTACTTACTGCTATATTTATTTATGTATATATTGTTCTTCGATAATAGAAATATTAGCAGTTGTCGATGAACTTGTTCAACATCCTATCGATAACATATCTCTTTGTTTACACACTTCACTCGTAAAATTGTATTAAGACATGCCTACCAGCGACGGAAGCTGATTTATGAGGCACACCAACTGCACTCTAGTGCTAGTGCGGTTCAAATTATCGACATTATAAAATTGTTTAAAGTAGTTAATATCGTTGTGGTCATAAATTGTAATTTTCAGTGTTAATAATAATTTATTCGAAATTGTTTTTAAGAAGACTGTCATTATGGGAGTGGGAATGGGAGGGGAGGGGGTAGAGGGAGGGGGTATTGGGCCTCCGGAACTCGACCGCTCACCCTACGAAGCGCAGTAGCTAAGTTACCACGCAGACGCCGGTTTTCTGCGGGAGTGTGGTACTTCCCAAGGCGAGCCGGCCCATTCATGCCACAGACAAATATTATGCCATTCTTGACAAAATATTCGTCTGCAGTGTGGCTCTACAACTATAAACTTTTTCTTTATGACACGTTCTTTGTTAGGATAAGCCAGTACGTGTTACCAAAGCTCTACCGCTATAGAATAAATTGTATAAAAAGAATTTAAAAAATACAAGTATAAAACTTTACAATCAAAGTTTTAGCTGTTATCTTGTTTTACTTGTAATAATTGAAGTTTAAAGGTTATTTTAACTCTCAAAATAACTAAGTAAAAACTCGAACGAAACAAATACAATCCATCCCTCTTAAGATACACTGACATAACAAACTTTCAACCAACAAAGATATCTTTTAACCCTATTCATTGGTCTATAGCACACCAACAAATCGGATCCAACAATAACAATTCAATTTCATTCTCCTTCGAACTCCACGCAGTTTTATCGATAGTCAATCTAGCGCGGCACTACGCGGAAAGAAGTTGACGGGAAAAAAAATATTGTATTATTTTCTTTGCAACTCACCTGCGATCTTTCCTCTCGCCGGCTTATCGATTGATCCCGGCCGCGTATTAACCTGTCACGGTATTACCTCGCACAGATGACAGCCTGTCAGTCAGGCGTCACCCGGGACAGAACGCGGGATTACAGGAACAAGAGATTGTGGGTAATATCAATGTCTTGAATTTTATGCGGCTTTTGCTGTCACTGTGATTGTCACAGTACGGTGTATTTTATCTTTACTTCGATGGATTCAGGTATTTTATATATCGATCGGTATTTTATATATTGACCGAAAAGTCAGTCCTTTTCGGTTGTCTTCCGTAGAGTCTACTATACCTGAAGATGCCTCGTGTTGGGGCGAAACACGTGTCGTTTACAAGATGGAAAAGTGGTAGTGTGTGTTTGGTGTTGTGTATAGTGGTTGGTGGGTGGAGAATTGATGGCCGATTTTCGGTAAATTTTTTGGTTTAAGTTCCAAATAAATCCACTTAATCCAACAGAAAAACTCACATTATCAATTTTCTGTTATTGTTTTGTTTGTCGCGAATCTTAGCTAAGTAAAACTTTTGACTGTCCATATAACGTTTTATACACATTCTGACTTTTCATAATGGATTGCAGGGCTCCATTTACCCGATTACCAGCTTTCACTCGCTTTTCAATGTCACCTTCACATTTTCCTGGATGCATTCAAATCCTTTTTGCTTTAATAGGACTTTTAAGGAAGAAAAGGTTTGGATTCCTGCCTAAGGTAAACGGCTAGAAAAATACATAAACAAGATTCTCTAATTAGAATTATTATCAGTCGATGTAATGACCAGCGGTTGGTCACAGGCGTCCTCCGCGCAAGTAAGTGATTTAACATTTTCCGCCCGGCTTTAATTTTCAGGCTAAGTTGTTAAAACGTATTCAAAGGGGAGTTTTAAATTATTTCTATGAATGCGACGTACTTAGTCGCTGAGACGGCGTGTGATTTCATCTTAATTACTACGCTGTCGAGATACGAACTTCGCAGTTGTACCAGTGTTTCCGAGTAGATTTTGCGAATAAATTACGTGCCGTCTCACAGTACGTACTGGGTTGGGACGGTTGCAATTGTGACGTCACGCTGTTCGATGACGTAACTCCGTGTTGACTTCATTGTGGATGCATAGCGCTCGTCCTGCTCTGCTTGTTTTGTATACGGCTCGAGGGATGCTTTCAATTTCCTACACATCTCACTACTAATCAGTTAACAATTTGCATTTTCAATATATGCAATTTTTTTTTTATGGGATAGGAAGGCAAACGAGCAGGCGTCACCTGATGGAAAGCAACTAATGCCGCCCATAGACATCCGCAGCGCCAATAGGCAGTGCGGAGTTGCCGACCTTAGGAAAAGTATCATCATGGCAGTGGGTAGGGAGATGAAGGGGGAGGGTGTTGGGCCTCCGGAACTCGACCGCTCACCGTACGAAGCGCGGTAGCTAAACTACCACTCAGACGCTGGTTTTCTGCGGGAGCGTGGTACTTCCCCGGGCGAGCCGGCCCATTCATGCTACAGACAAATATTATGCCATTCTTGGCAAAGTATTCGTCTGCAGCGTGGCTTTATAACTATAATATTTAGTAATAAGACCAATTTTTATTAAAAAGTTAACCGGCTAAAATGAATTTGGGTCATTTTTCATCTATTAACATAATTTGAGACCATACGATAAACTTTATATAACACAAAAAATATCTCGCTCAGTGAAATAATAAGATACCGACAAACATACATTCGTTTTTATATATAACTTATCACCTTTTTGATCAAAGGTACGCACGAGTATCGGTGATCTGCCGAATGTCAGGGAAATCGGCCCAAAAATGACGATTTTAGCTTTGTATGGCAGCCATCTTGCTTACCGCCATTTTGGGTATTTGTCCCCCCCTACATAAATATTTGCACTTTTAACCATTTTTTGTATGGGAGCGACCCCGGATACGTATTACGGTTCGGGCGGGCCGTCGAGCAACTGTTACTAGGTTCAGATCTTCAAGGTTTGGATGTAATTTCTCCATCTCGAGCTCCTTCCAAACAAAGTTACCCCACACCTATTGCTTTTTTTTCAAATCTTGATGTCAATCTGTCAGTAGTAATAGAGTTTTATAAATTATAAATAAATAATATCGATTTTTCATAATCGATTTGTCATAATCTTATATTATTATCAGTTATATTGTTTAATTATGGTAGTGTATTATAAAATATAGAAAATTAAAGCGAAAATTAAATAGAAGTGAAGTGATATGAAATAAATGCGTGTTTCGTGACTTTTTAAGTTGACTGAAAAAGTCCATAGAAGGTTTTGGTAGAATAGCCACCATTTTATCAAGACAACGTGGTAAATTGACTAGTTATATTTTTAAGAGATTTGATATTATCGTATTTTACTTGACATTGGCATAATAGTTCTAATTGCCAGCAAAGAAAAAAAGAACAAACGAATAATACCATAAAGTATACAACACCACTGATATAAATTGTTCAAGGAAAAATCTCAAACCATTCGTCATTTTGAACGTTAAAATTTCAAATACACGTTATACGGAGATGCTATTCAATAATGGAAGAATAGAGAGGGTGGGTATAAATCTAACATTCTTTCATGGCAACTCCAAGCTTAAATCCTTGGAATATATGAATGAATAATACAACCATTGGAAATATTACTTTTCGTGTGCAAGCTTTCGATGTTACATTACGGAATAGCCCCGCGCAGAGGAAATGAGAATGCCCAATAGAAATTTATTCGCAGCCAAAACCGCCGAAGTAAAGGCACAAATCTTTCGAAGACATTTATACTCACGGACCGGGAGATATCGATGCTTTAATAAAATGCTTTTTTTTATATATATATAGATAAATTACGTAACTGCCTCGTAGCAAACAAGGTTAAAGAGATAGTGGAATGGAGCCCTTCCATTAGGATTAATTTAGCTCGGAACCGATGGATTTTTGTCGTAAACATCTATTAGCGTGATTCATTAAATTTATACTTTGAAAACAGTACACATTTTTATTGGAAGCTTCAAATAACAAGGCTACACATTTTTTGAAAGGCCTGTGAAGCTTTTATATTGCCTATGGCACTGCGGATGTCTATGGGAATGTATATCTATGTATTTATGAGTACTAATATACTATATATATGTACGTTTTATTAATTTTTTTTATGGGATAGGATTTAATACGTTTAACTGAAGCCGTGTTTCATAACGATTTGACTAAGGAAAAGGGAAAACTTTGTTATTATTCTGTTGCGTCTTTTGTTAATGATATAATAGTAATATATGGAAGTCCATTTTAGCACTTCTTTTTTGAGATAGGAAGGCAAACGAGCAGTGTCACCCGATGGCAAGCAATCATCGCCGCAGCGCCATAGGCAGTGCAGAAGCGTTGCCGACCTATAAGGAAAGTGTCATTATTGGAGTGGCAATGGGACAGGGAGAGGGGAAGAGAGAGGAAAAACAGAAAAATAAAAATGTGTCCACCTCCCAACCACTATCAACAACACCAAACACACACTACCACTTATCCACCTTGCACACCACACTTGTTTCGCCTCAACACGAAGCATCAAGGTATAGTAGACTCTACGGAAGACAACCGTTAAGAAGAACAAAGAAGTAATGGCAGAGGGATAAAGTAATAAAGTAAGGAGAAATCAATGGACCTCTGAATCTCTCCACATCGCTCTCTTATATCTTCATTCCTTATTCTATCATTCAAAGCTCACCCCACACGTAATTCTTAATGCTCATTTCCACCACATTCAGTCTGCTTTCATAACACTTCTGCCAAACCCATCTTTCACTACCGTACATCAGAGTCGGAACAAGCACACCCTGATGAACCGCCAGTCGGGCCGTGTTAGACACATTCTGACTTTTTTATGAAATAGGGACAATTATAAACAGAAATGCATGTTTCTGGTAAAAGTTATTATATATATTGAATGTATGTAATAGATATATCAATTATAATTTTAATGACAATGTAACAGTTTATTAATAATTTAATTCTAATAACTAATGAAATTTGTACACCATAAGTAGCAATGTGATGGAGCTTTTAAACGTCTATTTTCATCTTGTTATACCTAACATTATGCAAAATGAACAATAATAATTATTATTATTATAATATTTTAATTTTACCCAATTTGTGGGTTGGATCACTTTTGCACAACACTGTCCATTCAAACATTGTTATAAAAGAAACATGTTGATGTAAACTAACAATGATTGTACAAACAAAATATATTCTTGACTTTTTCATTAAATCACGAAACATTTAACTCCCTGGGCGGGCGGGCGGTCGCGATCGTAAAGATGTCAACGGCCTATTGTCACGCGTACGCGTTATGTGCCGATATCGACTATCGATAAAGCCCATTACGCGTTGCGCATCACTAGTGATGTATGCTTGCGTCCGCTTTAAATTTTTCGGCCGGATTTAAGGATAACCGTATAGACGGAAGGATACGACTCCATTATGTCAATTTATATTTTTTTATTCCATTTTAATTTTATTTAAAGGCATTCAAATTCCTAGATTGAAAGAGAGGAAGGAAGAAAAAGCTTTATACAATAACCCACAGAGCAGGACAGTTAACATATATATATATTAACATATACATATATATATATATATATATATATATATATATATATATATATATATATATATATATATATATATATATATATATATATATACCAGCATGAACCAGCTACCTTTGGTTTTTCCGAACTGATACGACATTGGCACCTTCAAATAACAAGCCTACACATACCTAAAAGGCCGGCAACGCTTCCGCGACCCTTGCGGTGTCTATGGGGGGCGTCGATTGCTTTACATCAGGCGGCACGCTTGCTCGTTTGCCCTCTTATCCCATTAAATAAAATATTTACGACTACATATAACTAGTAAGCAAGCATATCGTACTATAACGTTAATAAGCCGTCAGTTTAATTGGCGTAAGATACACATAAAGTCCAATTAGTGAGCTCATACCCAGGATTGTCTCCACTCATCATATTAATTAAAGTACGTAGGAGAAGGCTAAATATCATAGCGTTTGAATGTATGTATGTATGTATTCATTATTCATACGGAGGAGTGTCTTATCCTTGTTCAATTCCTACTGTTAGTTCACACTATATATATATATATATATATATATATATATATATATATATATATATATATATATATATATATATATATATATATATATATTGTGTAAAACGCCACCAAAATTAAACAATATAACTGATAATAACATAAGATTATGAACTCACTGTAATGTAAGTTGGCGGGAAAAGTCCAAATAAGGGCTTATTTTTTTTTAATGGTACAAGTAAAGGTAAAGTCGAAACGGTCAACTTTCTCGCAACCAATTATCCAAAAGATGGACGGACCTAAGGAGGGAACACTTCATAGATATAATGATATCTATGAAGTATTCACTTACTTAATATACACGCATTGCCACAAATTGAGAAACATGGAGAAGCATCGCAAAAGCCGTAACCAATCTATCAGAAGATCCATGGCTCCGACTGTATCACGAGTGTGTGACTAAGAAGTAACAAAAGGAACAGTAATTACTTAATATTCAGAATTCACTCATCAGGGGTTGCCAAACTTTTTAATCATCGACCCCTATATTCGAAATCTCCATCGACCCCCCAAGAGTTTCAATTGCAATTCATTTAATTAAAATAATACTATCTATTAGGTACTGTGTTTGTTAATTTATTTTAGTAATTTTATATTGTTACAAAAAAGGGTAGAAAGTTAAGTAAAGTAACAACAGATTTATTGTTTCTTAATCGATCAGATGTGTGTGCTTGGTGTTTTTTGTTTCACGTCTCTTGAAAGATTTAAATAAGAAAAAAACTAATTTTGTTGACGCAACGACCCAAAATGGATCTTGACCTCCGAACAGATCTTACGCCACCGTGCCCTGTCCTGCGCCACCCACTGCCATTGCAAATTTGAAGGTTGCGCAAGTCATCCTAAATCATGTAATCAAATAAGAACTTGTGTTAATTAATATGGGTAGATTTTAAGACCTCGTCGACCCCCAAAATCAGTTTTCGTTCACGTTCCTTCCTTATTTGTTCGTTTCCCTGGGAAACCGATTTCGACTTCATGGGGTCAATAGTGAACACTTTTGGAATCCCTGCCCAAGACCACAGTATGTTTCAATTCAAAAAAAAAAATACTAAACCAATTTACGGATATGACAACATAAGTTAGTCCGCAAAGCACGAATATATTGGTCGGTTATTTTTCTGGATAATGTCGATATTGTAAAAAAATAAAGCGTTTGGAATCGATCCAACTGGGGGCGTCATTATGGACGACACATTTGTCAAGTAACCTTATTATCTAATTCGTAGGGTTGGAGCGAGGAAGTCGAGTAAAAGTTGACTCGGTATTTTTTTTTATTCTAACTTTTTTGTGTATTGTATAATAAATGGTGTTTCAAGGTTTTGCTTGCTTCGTCGTCAGATTCGTAAATTCAAACACGGTATGCCTGTTTCTCATAAAATGTTACTCTGTAAAGATAAATTCGCGCCAACTTACATCAGTGACGTTGTGTTTTTGTTACATTTTTATAATCTTTCGTTATCATCACTTATATTGTTTAATTGTGGTGGCGTATTGTAAAATATAGCTCGTTTAAGGCGTACAATAAATGCGTATATCGTAAGTTTTCAAGTGACTGAAAAAGTTCATAGAAGATTTTGGTAGAATAGCCACCATTTTATCAAACCGTAAAGTGATAAGTTGACTAGTTATAGTTGATGAGATTTGATGTTATCGTATTTAATTACTTGACACTGGCATAATAGTTATAACTAATTGCCATGAAAGAAAAGAAAAAAAAGTTTATCGTTATTCCTGTATCATGACTTTTTAAGTTGACTGCAAAAGTCCATAAAATTTGTTGGTAGAATCGCCGCCATTTTGTCAAGACGTAACGTGACAAGCTGACTAGTATATTTCAAGATACTTGATATTTTACGTGACGCTAAATGAAGTGTAATAGTTTTATCTATTTGCAATCAAAGAAAAAGCAAAAAAGTTTTACACTCATAGACTGAATTATGTATATCAGTACCATTTGTATGTTTGTTGTACCAATGTATGTTTGGTGTTGTGTATAGTGATACACAACACCAAACATACATTATCACTTTTCCATCTTGTAAACGTCACGTGTTTCGCCCCAACACGAGGCATCTTCAGGTATAGTAGACCGAAAAGTCTTTTCGGTTGTCTTCCGTAGAGTCTAGTCGTAGTAAGTTTTTGGTTTAAGTTCCAATTAAATCCGCTTAACCCAACAGAAAAACACACATTATTGTTTTGCTTGTCGCGGATCTTAGCTAAGTATAACTTTTGACTGTCCATATAATATTGTCATTCTTTAAAATTGCTTTATACCTTATTTATACAAACATATAAAACAACATGTAAATTATAAATGTAAAATTATTAAAATATATTTCTATCAAACGACTACAATTTACGGTCTATTATTATAAAATAATATTTCTATTGGCCCGACGCCAAAAAACATTGTCTACCGATGTGGCGAAACGTAGATACTTATTTCCATGGCAGTGACAAGTCGAGACCGCAGAGCAAAAAGCATATTGAGAATACAGAATCTAAGTGTGTTTTTCTGAATTTGAAATGCATTTCCAGCCAACTCTCTCTCTCTTGTCTTTTTTGTCTTTGTTCCCAGTTGCTTTGTGAACTTGTTATTTATAGTGTTATATTGTTTAGCTGTTTGTGAGTCAAAGGGAAAATATATTTAATTTTCTATTTTTCGATTTTAATTGCTTTTAACCTTTTAGTGTTGGAGCGTAAAATTCTTTAGATTGTTTTTTTTTTGTACTCGTAATAAAAATGTCATTCTCCTTTCTATTTGTGTACGACAATTAAAAAATAAATTCATAAAAATCTATTTTCTACTTTATTACTATTTTTTTGTATTATTTTCTTTTCTTTGATGGCAATTAGTTCTAACTATTATGCGTGTCTCAAGTAAATACGATAACATCAAATCTCATGAAATATAAACTAGTCAACTTATCACGTTACGTCATGATAAAATGGTGGCTACTCCAGCAAAACCTTCTATGGACTTTTTCAGTCAACTTAAAAAGATTTTTCAGTCAACTTAAAGACATTTATTTCATATCACTTCATTTACACAACCACAATTAAACAATATAATTGATAATGATATAAAGTTATGAAAATTAAATAAAAACCTGTCACAACAGGACTTTTCCTGCGAAAATGTCATTTCGCGCGATGTAAGTTGAAACAGGTCATGCATATGAATCTTGTTGGTTTATAATTACTTATAACAATGGCTATTTGCCTTCAGCCACTTGAATGAATAAATAAAATACTCGTATTTATAAATCATGAAACTGAGCAGGTATCTGTCCTATCGTGTCGATATTTTTATTATTTGTATTTTTTTTTAAATTTTACAAAGGAACTTAGTGTCTTGCATGTTATAACGTTTTCTAAAGCGGATTTAAGAAAATAGATTCGTGTACTGAAGATATATTTTTTTATTCTGAATAATATTTAGATGTTATTCTGTTCAATTAAGTTAATTTTATTTGATTACGAGACAAATATGTAAGAAATGAAACAGTACGATATACTTTTGAAAAAGCGCCATCTATTATATTTTATATTAACTACGATAACAATTAAAAATAATTGTAAATTCATATATTATTTAAAAACTATAACTTACTGACATTCAAAGCATATAATAAGTTGAATTTTATAAAAGATATATTTTTTAAATATTTAAGTATTTGTAAATAAAGACCTAAAAAATAAATAGAAACTAAGACGAGTAATTCAAAATCAAAAGACAATAAGTTCGATTTCATATCGTCCGCGCCAACGTTTCGACTACACAAAAAAAAGGTACAGACAGCATGATGGATGATAGCCGAGGATTAGGGGACGGCACATTCCGGGTCAGAGTTCGATTCCGGGGTTAAGCCTTGTGAATTTCGCGGACTGACAACGTCTTTATTATCCCTTGTGGATCTTTCGTTTATATCAGATACCGTCTGACTTTTTCTTGAATGGACGGGAGGAAATGAAAGTATTGGGGAAATATCGGCGGTCAGATTGTTTATAAGGATATATTTTGTAAAATTATTTGATTGCATAACTGAACCACTAAATTTTACTAATAAGAAATTCGACCCTCAATTTTTGAACAAATAAATCTTATACAATCATAAATTACACTTTACGTGTAATTCATAATACGCTGCGACCCTAAATCATGTATTGACGGTAACTTTTAACGACGACTTTCTGAATCACGGGTCTCCGGTTCAATTTCCGCATCAGGATAACTATGTGCATATATAAATTTTAAATGACATTCAAAAACAATATTCGTAAAGTTATGATTATTAATGAAGTCAGGCGTTACTTTGCGGAAATCCATCACTATATGGACAATCAAAAGTGGGTTGGGTAAAGGGTTAAGTGGATTTATTTGGAACTTAAACCAAAAAACTTACCGAAAATCGGCCATCAATTCTCCACCCACCAACCACTAATGTGTGTTTGGTGTTGTGTATAGTGGTTGGTGGGTGGAGAATTGATGGCCGATTTTCGTTAAGTTTTTTGGTTTAAGTTCCAAATAAATCCACTAAACCCAACGGAAAAACACACATTATTAATTTTCTGTTATTGTTTTGCTTGTCGCGGATCTTAGCTAAGTAAAACTTTTGACTGTCCATATAATATTCGTAAACTTCTTGGAAATAGTTTTATATTTTATGGGATAGGAAGGCAAACGAGCAGGCGTGTCACCTGATGAAAAGCAATCTACGACGCCCATAGACATCCGCAGCGCCATAGGCAGTGCGGAAGTGTTGCCAATCTTTAAAGAAGAAATGAAAGGGGAGGGGGAGAGGGAGGGGGAGAGGGAGGGGGAGGGGAGGGGGAGGGGGAGGGTGTTGGACCTCCGGAACTCAGTCGCTCACCGTACCCAGCGCGGTAGCTAAGCTACCGCTCAGATGCCGGTTTTCTTGACTTCTTCAGTTGACTGCAAAAGTCTATAGAAGGTTTTGGTAGAATAGCCACCATTTTATCTAGACGTAACGTGCCAAGTTGATATCATTTTACCGGACACTGGCATAATAGTCATAGCTAAATGCCATAAAAAAAAAAGAAAAATATAAATTTGTACTAGAACAAACTCATTGTAAACATGTATTTCCTATACGCTATACAAAGGTTTCCGCTCAATTTGGTAGATTGTAATAAGAAACGTTATGATAGGTTGATAAATATAGCTATTATACCTCCTCCAATAAACAGGAATATATCATATCGCATTAAACTAAAAGATGTAAGACAATCGACTCTAAGGATGACAAACACTGAACGTTGGGTGGTCCAAGTTACAATAATAAGCGATTACATTTATTATTATTTTTATAACTTGTTAGATAGATAGATATATTCTTTATTGTACACCAAAAACTAAGTTATACAATTATTGATTATAATATTTACATACAAATGGCGGTCTTATAGCTAATAGCGATTTCTTCCACAACCGTCGGATGGACTCAACGTTAAAAAAAATAATTTGATGTAGATTGGTGATACATTATCGTTATATTGATAAAAAAGAACGAAAAAAATTAATAAACAAAGATTATTATTGTGTTTATTTAATCAGAATTTAATTTTTAGTAAATTACTTAAAATAACTTATTATTGTAAGATAATAAAAAAAAAATATTTTTATAGATGAATAGGCATACGAAAAAGCTCACCTGATGGTAATCTGTAGTAGATTACCATCAGGTGAGCTTTTTCGCATTCCCCATGAACATCTGCAGAATTCCAGATACATCGTCTATCATAAGCAAGGGACATGAATAATGGAATGACGAGAAGGAAATAAAATAAGGAAAAAGGAATCGAACCGAAATCCAGTATCCAATATCATACCTCTTGACGCTAATATTTTGTACAAATACTGATGATAAAGGTATTTATTCAAACAGCAGGATATGTTTTTAGACAATAATTATAATAATGTATTCCTAAAGTTACCAAACTTGTCGGAGTTACCGCTTTCACGCGTTCGATTCCCACAATAAAATAAAAATATATATACCCTACAGATATTTATTCCAAGTCTGAGTATTCACTATAGAATAGCACACTGTGCCCAGCAGTGGGAGATATATGGAGTTAAAAGAATAATACATCGTGTCCAGCAGTTTTTTTTTAATGAGATAGGAAGGTAAACAAGCAGGCGTGTCACCTGATGAAAAGCAATCAACGCCGCCCATAGACATCCACAGTGAAGAAGCGTTGCCGGTTTTTAAGGAAAGTTTATTTATGGGAGGGAGGAGGAGAATTAGGCTTCCAAAACTCAAACGCTCACCGAACGAAGCGCGGTACCTAAGCTACCGTTCAGATGCCGGTTTTCTGCGGGTGTGTGGGACTTCCTTGAGCGAGCCGGCCCATTCGTGCTGCAGACAAATAGTATGCCATTCTTGATAAAGTATTCGTCTGCAGCGTGGCTTTACTACATTAAAAGCAGTGGGACATATATGGAATTAAAATAATTAAATATATTTATAGACTTGATTTTTGTTTAATTTTATATCCGATCCCGCTGAATCTTGTAGCTTAGACCGAGCCGTAAGAGGATACGCGGTAAAAGGAAAAATGTTTCCCTTTGTAAGACTATATTGAGGCAAAATTGAGTAAAATTACACTTGAATAAGCTACGTTGGAGCCGGGGAAGTTTAATAGTCGAGTTTGTTCCTTTGAATCTCGAAGCAAAGATTGTTTTATAATATTGTGTGTAGAGGAGTATGGTCGATATCCTTTTATTATACTAGCAGAATTCATCGCCAGCTTGATTGCAAGAACAAAATGAGTTTTCTTTCCCTTTTTCATTCTTGTTTTCACATATTCGAGTATACATTACTAAAATTGAAATATTCAGTTATATAATAAAGGTGTACGTTTATATGTGTGTTGATTTTTAGTAGCATTTGAAGAGTTTGAAGACGTAGATGGTAGGATCACTAGGGGAAGACAAAGGAGATCATGCTGTAACCAAATTACTGCGATTAATGGTAGCGGATGGAGCTCTGTGGTCTCTGCCAGCCCCAAACGTGTATATATATATATATATATATATATATATATATATATATATATATATATATATATATATATATATATATATGTATATATATGTATATATGTATATATATATATATATATATAGACGACCGATTGGCTCAGTGGCGGGGCCCTCCGCCCGCGGAGTCAATGGTCGCGGGTTCGATTCCCGCATCGGAATAAATATTTATATGGATTTTTAAATGTTTATTCCGAGTCTGGTAACCCCCCCAATCCGCATTTCCTTTCCTGCCCCTTCCTTTCTTCTCTATCCTTTCCCTTCCTCTCCGCCAATCCACGGTCTGCCGTGCCAATGGATGCGTGGCTAGGGGCGAGCCTAGTCGTAAACGTGCCGATCGTCCCGGGGTCGGGCTCCCCCGGGGACTATGGTGCCTTACCTCAGCATGCAGGGCTCTGCTGGGGCTGACCTCCATCCTCCCTTGCGGCTCGTGGGATTCACTAAAGACGAATTTAATATACCTAATTTGTCGAAAATGACGGCGACGTGGTTCGCCAACCGTCACGTCCTGATTCTCACGAGGGCGAAAAGCGACCAATGACGAGCTGTTTCGCTGCGATGAATGGCAGCGGATGGAGCTCTGTGGTCTCTGCCAACCCCTGCGGGGGATAGGCGTGAATATATAAAAAAAAATATATATAATGATAGTTTGAATGAATGATTTATCTTTGTCAACGACAAAGAATGAGTAATTTTAGTCATAGACAAAGCGTGCGTTGTCTATGTCAAGAACATAGAGTGGATGGTCTATGGAACTACAAAATGGAATAATATTACCGGAAAGGATGAGCGCTGAGTGACTTTTAAACTTATGTAAGCATCGTCTTATATATATATATTTGCATATAAAACTTTGTAGTATACGAAATATTACATTTTTCACTTTAATTCGATTTTAGTACGAGCGACGAGGAAGTTATATTAAAATTAATACATTTTCAACACAATAAAGGTCAAAGACCGCCTGAATCAGCGATTTTTTCAGCGAAAAAAATTACAAATACTTTCAGGATGAGCGATATTCATTTATTAAGAAAGTACAAGCGAAAGAAGTCTTCGGCGAGGCCACGTCAACTTTATCATACAGCGCTCTCTTTCCATCCATTAATCACTGTTCTCCTAGCCTTTGAATTTTTTATACGTCGCTACAAGGTTACGTCGGTACGCGATGAGGAATCAAAACTGACGCATTTACCAAGATAATGTTAAACTCGATAAACTATGGGTGAGTTGTTTATTAAATTCCTTTTTACGGTCTACATATTTCAATCAATCTACAGATGAGACCAAACACCTTGTTGAAATATATTTTATACGTTTTCTTTTTTCACAGCTCATATGTGTCCCACGGCTGAGTACAGGCCTCTCCATTTCTGGTTGAACGGACATTAACGAACCACGCTTTTCATATCCATTTTCCAGAAGTAGCGGTAGAGTCACGCTGCAGATAAATACTTTAATATGGCATATTATTTGTCTGTAGCATTAGTGCATGAGTGTGTCGGCTAGCCCGGTGAAGTCCCACACTCCCGCAGAATGGTAGCTCAACTACCGAGCTTCGTCCGGTGAGCGATTGAGTTCCGGAGGCCCAATCCTCATTCTCCCTCCCATAGTGACACTTTCCTTAAAAGCCAGCAACGCTTCTGCACTGCTTATGGCATTGCGAATGTTTGTGGGTGGTGTGGATAACTTTCTATCAGCTGGCACGCCTGCTCTTTTGCCTTTCATCCCATAACAAATATGCAGATTGACAGGGTTACTAGACTCGGAATAAATATCTGCAGGCAATACATATATTTATTCCGATGCGAGGATCGAATCCGCGACTATTGACTCCGTGGGCGGGGTCCCCGCCGCTGTGCCAATTGTTCGTCATTTTAAACATACCACGTTGTTTGATGGTAAATAAATTAATAATAGGATAGGCCCTTTTTTAGTTAAAACATTTTATATAACATACATACATATCGTCACGTCTATTTCCCGTAGGGGTAGGCAAAGACCACAGAACTCTATCCGCTACGATCCCCGCACACCTTCCTTGCTTCCTCCACACTCATCCATCTGTTCATCCACCATTCCTCTCACATTCATCGTAGCGAAACGGCTTTCCTTTAGTCGCTTCTCGCCTTACACACTCATTCATCCAAAAGATGAATGAGTGTGGAGAAGGGAGCAAGGAAGCTGTGCGGAGATCGTAGCGGATGGAGATCTGTGGTCTCTGCCTACCCCTACGGGAAACAGACGCGATGATATGTATGTACATAGTTTTTAATAGAAATGTAACTAACTGTTGGACCCGAGTTGTCTATTAAATAAATATATTTTTATTTTACTTGCTTATTTACCATAAACTCTTATATTTTCCATAAATATAATTCTTTATTCAATTTTTATTTTTAAAAAAAATATAATAATGTTGGTGTAATTTCTGATTCCAACTACATATACTTTAATCTCATTCCCCGCAAAACTTTTCTGTTTTACTTGAAAATCTCAGCTTCACTTCACTCTAACGACTTCCATTGTTGCTTAGAATACACACTCGCCAATAACAAAGGAATTTGTTCGCTGAGAATTGAAAACCGCTGGAATCTTTTCGCGTAACGTTATTACAAATTTATTTTATTCTAAGAATATATATTGATGAACGGATGGATATAATATTCTTCATTTTTGTTTCACTATTATGCCAGTGTCAAGTAAAATACGATAACATCAAATCTCTTGAAATATAACTAGTCAACGGTACTTTTCCCGCCAACTTACATCAGTGACGTTGTGTTTTTATTTCATTTTCATAATCTTATATTATTATCAGTTGTTTTGTTTAATTGTGGTGGCGTATTATACATTATAGTTCGATTAAGATGTATAAGTGAAGTGATATGAAATGAATGCGTGTATCGTAACTTTTTAAGTTGACTGAAAAAGTCCATAGAAGGTTTTTGGTAAAATTGCCACCATTTTATCAAGACGTAACGTGATGAGCGGATTTGTTACATTTCAAGAGATTGGATATTATTGTATATTACTTGACACTGGCATAATAGTTTTAACTAATTGCCATCAAAGAAAAGAAAAAAAAACTAGTCAACTTATCACGTTACGTCTTGATAAAATGGTGGCCATTTTACCAAAACCTTCTATGGACCTTTTTAGTCAACTTAAAAAGTCACTATACACACATTTATTTCATATCACTTCACTTATACGCCTTAATCGAACTATATTGTATAATACGCCACCAAAATTAAACAATATAACTGATAATAATAAAAGATTATGAACATGAAATAAAAACACAACGTCACTGATGTAAGTTGGCGGGAAAAGACCAATAATATTATCTTTACGCCTAAAATGCCCACCTAACACGATATAAGACAATGTCATGATGTCACGTTGATAGAAGAAATATGTTTTTACGCCGAACTGATAGAAGTATTTTGTTCTTTTCTTTCATGTCAATTAGTTATACGTATTATGACAGTGGCAAATAAAATACAAATAATATCGAGTATATTCTATGGACTTTTACAGTCATGTTATAAAGTCACGATGCACGCATTTATTTCATACCACTCCATTTATACGCCTTAATCGAACTATATTGTATAAAACGCAACCAAAATTAAACAATACATACAACTGAAAATAACATAAATAAAAAAATATAGAGAAAACATAAAAGAGCAGCTTGAAAAATGAAAAATATTTTTTCTTCCTTTTAATTCCAATTACTTTCAATAGATGGCGTTCGTAACGGTTTTATCGTGTAGCGGACGTGTTGTTATACAAAACAGTCCTTTCTTGTGTCTTGTGTGCGATTTTGAAAAGTATTTTTGTTTATGGCATAGGAAGGCAAACGAGCAGGCGTGTCACCTGATGGAAAGCAACCAACGCCGCCCATAGACATCCGTAATGCCATAGACAGTGCGGAAGCGTTGTCGACCTTAAAGGAAAGTGAAATTATGGGAGTAGGAGTGGGAATCGGAGGGGAGAGGGAAGGGGAGGGTGTTGGTTCTCCAGAACTGAGACCGCTCACCGTACGAAGCGCTGTAGACAAGCTACCGATCAGACGCTGGTTTTCTGTGGGAGTGTGGTACTTCCCCGGGCGAGCCGGTCCATTCATGCTACAGATAAATAATATGCCATTGTTGACAAAGTATTCGTCTGTAGCGTGGCTCTACCACTAGAAGTACGACTCCTGGTATTTTGGTACGTGATATTGCATACCAAGTACCAAAATACCAGAAGAAAATAAGTCTACCAGGAGATATCATTTTCGTTAATTTGAATTAAATAAAATGTAGGTGAAACGAAGTTCGCTGGGTCGTCTAGTATTAAATATAATATTCAGTTAGCGGATGGTACTGCCTTGTGTACACTTTGAGCCGCATGATCCCCTTCCATCCTGTCCAGTTAATCTAGCGCCTTTTTATATCAATTTATATTGATACAACAAATTATGTTAAAAAACAAGCCTACACATACCTAAAAGGCCGGCAACGCTTCCGTGACTCCTGTGGTGTCGCGGTTTTCTATGGGCGGCGTTGATTGCTTTTCATCAAGCCGCACGCTTGCTCGTTTGTCAAAATCCTTCTCAATTTTAGCATTATAAAGGACTCTACAACTTCCATCCGATTTTAAGATAGAGACTCTTTCACATGATATGAGAAACGGATGAAAGAAGAGTAAAAAAGTAAGAGAAAGGTAATTATTCGAATTTAAAACTTGAAGTTTTACAATATTGTATCCAGATAATAACTGAGATAGGTACGCAAGAATTAACATAGAGCTGTTAATACCTCCGAAAATGGAAGATTCACAGTCATTCTTCACGGCATTATATCTCTAGAGCAGTTTACTACTAAAAACATTCGCCGAGCTTCCAGATTAAGTAATAAATAACGCCTCAGAAAATTTAGTGAGAAATTTGTAATAATGCGGCGTGGGTCATGAGAAGAAGCGGAGCGGGTTGAATGTCTTAGGTGCTATTAAAAGTTTTGACGCCGTTGTTTAGCGGGGAATGTCTGAAGTATTTCAATTTAACTCAAACCCTACCGTTATGTGGTTCTTGCTACATTTTATTTATATCTAGGTTGTCTAAAGTTAATTATTCAATGACTTTAAGGTTATTAATGGAGTGAGGTGTTGTTACTTTCCGGAAATCCATCACTATGTGGACAGTCAAAAGTTTTACCTAGATAAGATCCGCGAGAAGCAAAACAATAACAGAAAATTAATAATATGTGTTTTTCTGCTGGATGAAGTGGAGTTATTTGGAACTTAAACCAAAAACTTACCGAAAATCGGCCATCAACACTCCACCCACCAACATACACAACACCAAACACACACTATCTTATACTTATACTTTTCCACTTTGTAAACAATAAATCACTATGTGACTAACACCTTCAAAAATTTAATCATCCTCGATCGAGTGAGTTTTTGGTTTAAGTTCCAAATAAATCCACTTCATCCAGCAGAAAAATACACATTATTAATTTTCTGTTATTGTTTTGCTTGTCGCGGATCTTAGCTAAGTAAAACTTTTGACTGTCCACATAGACTTTAAGGTTCCTGGAAAAAAAAAACTAAAATGATATCCCATAAAAAAAAATTTTGGCATCGGTCACAATGTTTCTTCTCAATTTTGGCATTATGAAGAATGATTAATTGAGTCAGGCGTTACTTTACGGAAATCCATTACTATGTCGACAGTTAGAACTTTTACTAGATAAGATTCCCAACAAGCAAACAAATTGAGAAAAATAATAATATGTGTTTTTCTACTGAAAGAAGTGGATTTACGGGGAACTTATTTTTTTAAATATTATCCGTCGTTTGCGAGGTGGAAAAGAGGTAGTGTGTGTTTGGTGTTGTTGATAGTGGTTGGGAGGTGGAGAGTTGCTGGCGGCCGTTTTTCGGTAAGATTTAGTTTAAGATCCCCTTTAATCCACTTCTTCCAGTAGAAAAATACACATTATTATTTTTCTGTTTTTGTTTGCTTGTCGCAGATCTCAGCTAAGTAAAAGTTCTAAGGGTCCACATTATGAAGGTCTCTTCAGCTTCCATCCGGTTTCCGTTTTAGACTGAAAATGGTCTATCGAATACTCTTTAAACCACAAATGGAAATAGGCAGGGCGTGTAGTGAGATGTAGGGATCTGAAGCGATAATGGGCTGGGAACGCTTGTCGGAGAATCGACAATCGCTGGAGTAGATGAGTGTTGGAGTGATGACCACATCTTGAAAAATTTAATGTGAGATGTGCTTCGGTACATCGGTCTGTGCAAGGTGGAAAGAAATTGGATGTATGAAGACGAATATCAAGCTAGATGGTGCATCTTGGGAGACGTTTTTTTCGAGCAGTGGAGTGACATGATTTAATAACCTTAGTCGTATATGATTCTTTTTGTGAGCGGATTCTATAATCTATTATGAGGTTTCAAGAAAAGACGCTATGCTATTCATATTTTTTTACCAGTAGTCATCAGTAGAAATTGCATGTATTAAGGCGAATATCAAGCAAGATAGTGCATCTTTGGGAAGGCTTATCTCGAGCAGAGGAGTGACATGATTTAATAACCTTAGTCGTATATGATTCTTTTTGTGAGCGGATTCTATAATCTATTATAAGGTTTCAAGAAAAGGCGCTATGCTATTCATATTTTTTTATCAGTAGTCATCAGTAGAAATTGCATGTATTAAGGCGAATATCAAGCTAGATGGTGCATCTTGGGGGACGTGTTTTTCGAGCAGTGGAGTGACATGATTTAATAGCCTTAGTCGTATATGATTCTTTTTGTGAGCGGATTCTATGAGGTTTTACGAAAAGACGCTATATTATTTATATTTTTTTACCAGTATTTATCTTTATCTAAATTTTATTTTCAACCATATTGAAAGCCACGGGTACAATTAAGACAATGAATGATTGATTATGTAAAGACTGGTAGACGGTAAAATAATTAAAAGTTTTGTTGCGAGGTGAAGTTAGAGGAACTTCGATTGGAGTTATCTGTGTTGGTTGAATTATCCAAAGAAATACGTAGGTAAATTTAATTACAAACTCAACGATTATATTGGCTTATTAATGTATATTTTATATAACTGAAGGATAACGATATAGGCACATGGAGGCAACCATAAAGCAGAGAGCAGACTAGAAAAAATTTAAGAAAATGGTGTTACAAAGGACTAGGATGCGTTTATGTGTTATTGGAATAAGCGTCAAGCAAAAAACAAACAGTGAATGAAACTTTTTTGGTCGGTATGATTAAAATATTTAACCACTTAGAAGGGCCTGTCTGTATTGATAATAATCCTATATAGTTCGTGGCAATGGGAAGACAATGATATGCACTGGTTATGGAAAATATGTTATAATTACTTCAATTTTGTTCAAATCACTTAAATATGTCTTTCGACATGAATGATATAGTTTTTAGATTTATATTCATTAATAATATATATCGAAATCACTTAGATTAATTTGATATTTAGTGATTCGTCGTAGACACAGTATGCTAGGGGGGCTCGAAAAATGTTTCAAGATGGCCGCCCAATTGATTTCAAATCACTTAAATATGTCTTTCGACATTAACGTTATAGTTTTTAGATTGATATTCACTAATAATTTATATCAAAATCACTTAGATTAATGTGATATTTAGTGATTCGTCGTAGACACAGTATGGTAGCGGGTTCTCGAAAAATATTTCAAGATGGCCGCCCTGCTGCCATAGACAAAACGTTCCGCTATAATGGCTGACAGTAACAGCTCACTGTTGACGTTTTTAGTTCAAATGAAGCGCCGTCATATAAAACTTTGTTAAAATAAATTTTTGTAACTTGTACCACGTACTCTGCATTCACTGCACACTCTTCCTCTTTTTGATATATTTTATACCCTGTTTCCATAAAACTCGAAATAAAACCCCCGAACATAATTAAACGGGGAAATATAAAACTTTGCGGGGAAAAAGGCGTTCATCTCTTTTATTGTTCTATTTTACTACACCTATTTGTTAATCAGCTAGTGTACTGCGGTTTTCTTTATTAAGGCTCTACTAAATATTATTGCTCTTATTTTTACATGTGTATTAAGAGGGCAGTTCTTAGTTTTTTCAAGTAGACAACACCCGGACACGTGTTGGCAAGGTTGGCAGCCAATTCAGCACAACTTTCCTAACAAAAATGTATGTATATCCATGGTATCAGGACCACCGTATGAAATTTACGTTGCGGATGTGGATAAAAAGGTTAGTAGGAAAAGACTAAGGAGAGCATACCAATGAAGTCCAACCTTTTTTTTTTAACAGCCCATATATGTCCCACTGCTGAGCACGGGCCTCTCGTTACGGGACGTTAACCCACCACACTTGTTCAATGTGGATTGGCGGGGTTACCAGACTCGGAATAAATATTTGTAATCCATGTATTTATTCAGATGCGGGGATCGAACCCGTGACCATTGAGTCCGCAGACGGAGGTCCCCGCCACTGAGCCAATTGGTCCTCAACGTCAAACTTATTATTTGAATAAAATTTCAGATGGAAGAAGTTATATTTCATTTATTAGGAAAGTGGGTCGATTCGTGCATCGCTATAGTGACGAAAAATTTTTTTTTACTGTGAAAGGTCCAAAGATTGCATCTTGTCGAGGAAAACGTTTTATTGAAGGAAATAGAAATTTCAAGTGGAATCACGGGCAGCCATATAACTTCTGTTCGATTTATTTGCCTCATATTAAAAATTTTCATATTGGCATTTCTATAATATTCTCCGATATGTTCTTAACATTAACGTGATATTGCTTATACAAAATATATTTTCATAAAAATAAACAACAAATGAAAATATTAATGTTTTTTAGCATCAAAGACCTAATTGGTAATTTTTTTTCTAACGGGATAGGAAAAGCCACATGAAAAGCAATCAACGCCGCCCCCATAGACATCCGCAACGCCATACGCATTGCAGAATCGTTCCAGGCGTTAAAGAAATGTGTAGGCTTGTTTTTTGAAGGTTCCAATGCCGTGTCGGTTTGGAAACACCGCCGGAAATAGCTTCAATATAATATATATATAGTATAATAATTATATATTATTACTCTCCCTCCCTCGGGGCTCGTGAGATTCACTGTGACGAATCATAATATACGTAATTCATCAAAAAAATGCGACGACGTGGTTCGCCACCCGTCACGTCTTGATTCCCACGATGGCGAGAAGCGACGAACGGAGAGCCGTTTCGCTACAATAAATGTGAGAGAAAGAAAAGATGGATGAGTGTGGAGGAAGCAAGGAAGGTGTGTCGGAATCCTAGCGGATGGAAATCTGTGGTCTCTGCATAACCCTGAAGGGAGACAGGCGTGACTATATGTGTGTATTTATTATTTATTTTTTTCGAATAAGAGGGCAAACGAGCAGGCGTGTCACATGATGGAAAGCAATCAACGCCGCCCATAGCAACGCCATACGAATTGCAGGAGTGTAGCTGGCCTTTAAGAAACCTACAAGCTTTTTTTTTGGAAAGTTCCAATATCTTATCAGTGGATAATATATCAGTGGATACCCTATGAAACCAACTACCTCCAGACAACGCTGGAGGTAGTTGGTTTCGTTGGGTAATGGTACGCGGAAAGAAGTTTCTGGAGAAACGCATCGTACTGGATCGCCATTCATCCAAATGCTGGGATCGAAACTTTTCTTTGAGCTCATACCTTTCTGCGACTTAAAAAAAGGTTTTTTTTCTAGAAGAACACTATTTAAAGTTTAATAATTTATAACAAACGTAAGTAATGGAAACAGAAGAAATAACTCTCCGTCCAATCCTGATGAAGATGAGTAGTAACAAGTTATATATCTAAAGTTTCCGCTTGGAAGGCTTCGCGTTTGACCCCAAGCCGGCTCCCGTGGGAAGATAGATATCGCTATAAATCATGCACCTCTTGCGACTAGATTACATCAGCGTCTGGAAATTTAATTACATTTTATTTTAGGTTAATTGATATTTCGTTAGACGTGAGGGATTTTAACCTCTCCCAACGACCCATTTACATCTGCCAATCCAATACAGGTCACACGTTACGTACCACTAATGAAGGGCTTCTCGTAGAGAGCGAAATATCCCGCATGGGCGACCAATTGGCTTAGTGGCGGGGGGCCCCCGTCCACAGAGTCATTGCTCGCGAGTTCGGAATAAATATACTTATGACCTATATATATTTATTGAGTCTGTCCGCCAATCCGCATTGGACAAGCATGGTGGGTTAACGTCCGTTCCCCCAGAAATGGGATCCCGTGCTCAGCAGTGGGACATATGAAGGCTGTGACAAAAAAAAGGGATTTTAAATGTGAAATGATAATATTTTCTGTTACAATCTTAAAATTAATTGTACGTTAAAAAAGGAAATGACCTATTTGGCTCAGTTGTGCAGGTTAAGCTTTAAATCCATGGTCTCGGATTCAGATTCGCATCGAAATTAATTATGGGTGTCCGATGGCAGAATTGGCTTTTCAACCTGAAGTACTACTTTCACACAATGACTATTCGACCATATTTATTTTATGTTTTGAATTTAGTAGTTTTGACACTTTTCCCGCCAACTTACAACAGTGACGTTGTGTTTTTATGTCATTTTCATAATGTTATGTTATTATCAGTTATATTGTTTAATTGTGGTGGCATGTTACACAATATAGTTCGACTAACGCGTATAAGTGGAGTGATATTAAATAAAATGCGTATATCGTGACTTTTTAAGTTGACTGCAAAAGTACATAGAAGGTTTTGGTAGAATAGCCACCATTTTATCAAGACGTAACATGAAAAGCCGTACTAGTAGTACATTTCAAGATATTTGATATTATTGTATTTTACTTGTCTCTGACATAAAATTTGTAATACATAGCGATGGAATAATATTATTTAAAAATTGTATTATACTTTAATTAATAATTTAAATTTTAAATTAAATCGTAATATAAATTAAACATCAAAATATGGAATTGATTTTATTTACACTCAAAAACCATTTATTTTCCATAAACATATATACTACTTCAATAAGCTAACCATATCGTGTGTTGGTAGCGCCATCTATCGCTACTAACTGTAAATACATTAGACAATGCACATGTTCATACTAGTGTCCTTGTCGATACCAAATATCGATAATTAGTCATTTGAATGCGGCTACCGTACTGGTCTACCGTTTGAGCAATTAGCCCCACTTGTGGTCCTCTACCGTCTTTGAAATTCAACCCTTTGCCACGCACCAATTAGCCGCACGAACCCTAACGAGAAATTAACATTCCTAATCGTAATACGATACGTCTCGGAGTTTTCTTGAATTTTGCACAATGTTACTTTAACTTTTTGTGTACTGCGTAAACGGGCGATTGGAGAATATTTGAGTAACAAAATCGAAATAAATAAAACACTTGAGTAATAAAATTAAGTATTTTATACTTATGTGCCATTGGATTCTCAGGATCCAAAAGCATTGTTAATACATTAACTATTTCCTTTTTATGTACTGCGTAAACGGGTGCTTGAAGAATATTTGAGTAACAAAATCGAAATAAATAAAACACTTGAGTAATAAAATTAAGTATTTTATACTTATGTGCCATTGGATTCTCAGGATCCAAAAGCATTGTTAATACATTAACTATTTCCTTTTTATGTACTGCGTAAACGGGTGCTTGAAGAATATTTGAGTAACAAAATCGAAATAAATAAAACACTTGAGTAATAAAATTAAGTATTTTATACTTATGTGCCATTGGATTCTCAGGATCCAAAAGCATTGTTAATACATTAACTATTTCCTTTTTATGTACTGCGTAAACGGGTGCTTGAAGAATATTTGAGTAACAAAATCGAAATAAATAAAACACTTGAGTAATAAAATTAAGTATTTTATACTTATGTGCCATTGAATTCTCAGAATCAAAAAGCATTGTCGATGTATTGATGTTTTTCTGTTTATGTACTAAATATATCCTATTTAGTTTATATTATATTTACCTCGATGCAGGAATGAAACCCACAAGACGATAAGTCATTTCTTTCTGCAAAATTGTATTGATACAGAAATACTGGGTTTCTTTTACAGCACAGAACGACTCCATAGTGGTTCGGATGAAATTTTTGTGGTTATCTTATTCTCACTAGTAAAAATTCCGTCGAAAACTTTGTGTTCAGCCCTGTAGGTACATTTTAATTAACGAAAATCTTTTTCGTTTTTAGGCAACAAAAAAAACCATTACAACCCGGCAATTTGTATACAGTTAAGAATAAAACGAAGGTAAATTAAACTTAAAAGTGTTATAAAATTCAAGTTAGATTCGCCGTTTTTCGCCTGCATCGCCGCATTTGAAAATTTTAAAATTTCTCTCTGGAGCCCACAATGTTTTTGTTCACATTTCGGCTGCTAACGAAACAGGTCAGTCAGTTCTTTAATGATTTTTTCACGTGCCGACAAATGCTTACAGCAGTAATTTAAAATACTACTTTAAAAAGCTGAAAAATGTTATTTTACTGAATGAAGTAACGATTTTGTAGTGGTATAAGCACACTGCAGACGAATACTTTGTCAAGAATGGCGTATTATTTATCCGTAGTAGTATTATTTTACCTCAGAAACGGTAGCTTTTAGGAAAAAAATATATATAAGATCATAAAATTATCTATAAAAAAGGTATCACCTTTAATAATTATATTTTTACTATAAATTTTATAATCTACAATTTTTGTGTGACGTCATTTTGTCATAAAACTTACCGCTTTGAAGGAAATCGCGAAAAACCCACTTTTTTGACCTTTGACCTCGAGTCAATTTTTTTCCATACGATGAACGATATTTTGAAATGTTGTTTTTAATTATCTTTTGAACTATTTTACTTAATTTTATTAGCTAGATGGGAATTTATGCACCTTTGCTCTTATAGAGAAGGAATCAAGAAGCTCCATGATCTCGCTAGTAGTGTGAGGCGTGACGCCATCTTCTTTAAACTCTGTTTACTGATTATTCGACCTTTATATCTATTAATCTGATTCTGCCTAGCATCACACTCTATATATAGATATATATATATATACATATATATATATATATATATATATATATATATATATATATATATATATATATATATATATATATATATATATATCGAGAGAGAGAGAGAGAGCATACATAACTTCATACTATTAATAATACATATAACATAAGTGTGAATGAATACTAGGAAAAAATGTATTGTATATAATTCGCGTGGAATAGACAATACTTCTAGTATCATCGTCAATCAATTCACGAAAAAAATGTGTATCGGATCTATGACAGATATCGATCGCGTCTTCTTGAACACTATACCCCAAGTTTCCGTCGGACCCCGTGAGAAAGCCAACCGACCGTTGAAGCGAGAATCACTAACGCTCCCCGAAAGCATCCTACCGTTAACTTTATATATTAAAAACCATCTTAAATTCAATTATAACCTATTAGGCGTCTTGCTCTAACAATTACGATAAAATTTTACTATGAATATCGTTCGAACTTTATCCGCATTGCATAATGTAAAATTTTTTTAACGCATTTTACATAATTGCCTGGGATAGCGAGTGCTTTACAACTACTCCGACTTGCGAAAGACCGAAAAATTTCCGAAAATTCGTGTATCATAATTTATGGACGCTACAATCCACCTGCCAAACATTGGGATTATGGAAACACCTCATTAGTACAGGTTGCTCATTAGTCTGTCAAAGTAAAAATGATGGTGATGATGTATATAGTATTGAAAGCGCTCTGCCATATATATATATATATATATATATATATATATATATATATATATATATATATATATATATATATATATATATATATATATATATATATATATATACATGGATACACACATACGCATACACACGTAGGTATATATGCATATATGCATACATATACATGTACGCACGTGTATATATATACATATGTAGGTACATATACACATACATGTGTATATGCGTATATATGTCTCGGCTCTTTTCATGCTACAGACAAATATTACTACGCCATTCCTGACAAAGTATTCGTCTGCAACGTGGTTCTACCGCTATTATACCTTTAAACTATGTGTAGGCTTGTTTGTTGAAGGTTCTATAGAAGTTTCTTTACCACTCTCCATAGGAAAGATAAAGAACTGGATCCCAATAAACATCGATTTTCCGATCCGAGAAAACAACAATCGCATCGATTATTAAAGCACGTTAAGTGTTACCTATCGAACACAAAGCCCAATCACTCATCCGTAACATCCTTTGTCGGATTAACGAATAATCGATACGATTGGACGGGAGTCGAATACAAACAGAATAGATACATGATACATACACTCGATAACGACGCACCGAATTGCAAAACAAAATTATTTTCCTGCGGACATAAAAGTGATTCAGTACGATGCGTTTTTTCCGAAATTTCATTCCATGCACCACCACTCTATAGAACCAGCCTTGATGATGATGACTGAAGGCATCAGTCGTCATCATTAAGGCAATACAGCCGCGGGTGGGTCCTAGCCTCGTTCAATATTTTTTTCCATTCGGATCGATTGCCTTTAAGTCGTCCTTGACTCCATCTAGCCATCTGAGCTTAGGCCTTCCACGGCTTCTACGACCGTTGAGTTGGCGTTTGGGTACTCTAGCCTCAATGCTGCTTCAGTGGTATTTCTATAATCATTGAAATTTTTAATAAACAAACATACTCAAACCTCAAAGGCCAGCAACGCATTTAGAAATAGAGAAAATTTTATTTGTGATACACTTTTTCTTACAAGAAATAACATGCTAAAGGAGAAAGAGAAGCGACACAGGACGCTTGGTAGATGTGAAACATCGACAACGGCTCTACTATATGCTCACTGAATCGATTGGAGGGGAGCGTAGCCGGAATCGAAACGACGTCTCGGTCTTCGATTCCACTCCCATACCCCGCGTTAAGATGTTTCACATGAAGAACTAAATAAAAAATTAAATTTAACATAGAGTAGAAATGTGTCACACCGCTGGATGTAGCTGGTTCCACGAGGTGGTGGTAAATGGTAAGAAGTTTCAGGAAAAACGCACCGTACTGGATCGCCAATTATCCAGATGGTGGGGATGAAACTTTTCTTTGTGGCGAGTTTTGCGTGTGTGGAATTCGACGGCGGAAATTATCTCAAATAATTCCTCGGAACACTCTCTATGGTAGAATCGATAAATGATGCTGAGAGATGAGTTATCTCTCTGCGATGATAAAAAATCAATCATTTTAATAATATTATACACACACACACATACATACATATGATCACGTATGTTTCCCGTAGGGGTAGGCAGAGACCACAGATCTCCGTCTGCTACGATCTTGGCATACTTTCACTGCTTCTTCCACATTCATCACTCATCACAAGCTCGCCGATTAAGTGTACTTTTGACTTGGCCTTTCTTAAGAACTTTATACTATTATATTATATGTATATTAAGATTATTGATAGATTTTCCTTTTGTTACAGAACAAGTGGAAGGATGTCGGAGAATGTTCTTTCGTTCAAAGCCGACGCTTCGGATAACAAGGCGCGTTACACCTGCGAAGCAAAGAACGTCATGATCAGCAATACGCTGAAGGCAGAAATAGACTTAACTGTTTTGTGTAAGTATTACAACTTCAACTATATGGCTCAGTGGTAAAGTGACCGTTTTATAATGGGATAGGAAGGCAAATCAGCAGGCGTGTCGCTTGATGGAAAGCAATCAATAGACATCCCATAGACATCCGCAGCGCTATAGGCAGTGCGGAAGCGTTGCCGACCTTCAAGGAAAGTGACATTATATGAGGGAAGGAGTCACGAGTAAGGCCTCTGAAACTCAGCCGCTCACTGTACGAAGCGCGTAAGCTACGTCTTAAATGCCGGTTTTCCGCGGGAGTATGGTACTTCCCCGGGCGAGCCGGCCCATTCATGCTGCAGACAAATATTATGCCATTCTTGACAAAGAATTCCCATAGACATCCGCAACACCATGAGTATTACGGAAGTGTTATCGACTTTTAAGGTATGTGTAGGCTTATTTTTTTAAAGTAGCAATATCATCGATTTGGAAGTGCCGTTAAAGGCAATTAGTTCGAGAGAGTTATGGTGTATCGAATGAAGTTACGGCAAAATGCACCGTACTGGATCGCCACTCATCCACAAGAAACCTCAACAAGTTTGTTTGAGTTGTATGATAACAGAATTCAGGGAACAGAAATTGTACCGATAAGATAAAAGATGCTGAGAGATGAGAGATCCCTCTGCAATGCAAACTATACAAAGGAATATATCTAAACGTACAAATTCCATTAGATTGTGGGCTTGGAACTAAAAGAGTAGCGTCTCTTACACGCCTATTTTTCAAGCGGCACGTCCAAACTTGGGAGAAACTTGGCCAATATATATCACCATGGATTTACGTCCCGCTATCCCGCCAAGGGGGTGGGGTTCCCAAAAGTTTACCTTACAATGCGGACACTTGGAAAATGTCACTGGATTCGAATACGCCCCCTGTTAAATGTCAAAGTTCGAAAGTATTCCATACTTTGTTGGTATTTGTCATTTCTTCTCGTATATCAAAATTTTACAGTCCAAACTTTGTAGATTTAAGAAAAGAAATATTACTTTAAGAAATATTAATATTATTGATATATATCAATGGTAGCCAATGGCGAGGGTCTCCGACAAGTCAAGCGAAAACGTGATATTTTGCAAACCGTCGAAAGAAGAAAAGTTGCTTACCTGGGTGATATCATAAGACATGGCAGGTACAAGTTGCTGCAACTGATCATGATGGGAAAAGTCGCGGGCAAAAGATAAGTTGGTCCAAAACGAAAGTCTTGGATACGTAATATCAGGGAGTGGATCGGGATAACGAGTGCTCCAGAACTGCTGCACCTCGCGAAGGAGGAAGAGAGTTATGCTAAATTGGCTACCACCCTTCGCAAGTCGGAGAGGCACTCTTAGAAGAAGAATATTATATATCAATGTTTTTTTCAGTATATATATATATATATATATATATATATATATATATATATATATATATATATATATATATATATATATATATATATATATATATATATATATATATATATATATATATATATATATATATACTCACGCCTCTCCCCCGCAGGGGTTGGCAAAGATCACAGAGCTCCATCCGCTGCCATTCGTCGCAGCGAAACGGCTCGTCATTGGTCGCTTTTCGCCTTCGTGAGAATCAGGACGTGACGGGTGATGAACCACGTCGCCGTCATTTTCGACAAATTAGATATATTAAATTCGTCTTAGTGAATCCCACGAGCCGCAAGGGAGGATGGAGGTCAGACCCAGCAGAGCCCTGCATGCTGAGGTAAGGCACCATAGTCCCCGGGGGAGCCCGACCCCGGGACGATCGGCACGCTTGTGACTAGGCTCGCCCCTAACCACGCATCCACTGGCACGGCAGACCGTGGATTGGCGGAGAGGAAGGGAAAGGATAGAGAAGAAAGGAAGGGGCAGGAATAGAAATGTTGCAGTGTTTTTGTTTTTCTTTTTTACAGCAGAGAAGGTATTTGTTGATGACTAACTGGTTCAGTGGTGCCAGTAGAACCCACGGTATTGATGATCGCGGGTTCGATCCCCGCATCAGTATAAATTTCTGTATGGCCTATAGATATTTACGAGTCTAGTTGGCCCAGAATTCCTCTTTGAACAAGTATCTGTTCCTCCAGAAATGGAGAGCCCCGTGACCAGCCATTAAACATATATGGGCTGAGAAAAATAAAGATAACCCTTTTAGTTGAAGAGGATATGTCTTATTATTTTCCATACAAAATATAACCTATGTGGAGCATGATGATGAACTTATTTAAAATTAAAAAAAGACAGGAGAAAATATATTTCAAAAAGCATATGACAGAAAAGTTTGTCGGTATATGAAAGTCCTTGGTTGTTTGGTAACTATTTGTTATGAAAAATTTTACTCCGGAATTTGCTGGTGTTTAGATCCCTCGGCGACCGATTGGCTCAGTGCCGCGGCTCCCCGCCCACGGAGTTAATGATCGCGGGTTCGATCCCCGCATCGCAAAAAATATATGTATGACCTACAAATATTTATTCCGAGTCTGGTAACCCCGCCAATCCGCATTGGACAAGCGTTGGATGAACGTTAACCCACGTTCGTCCCTCCAGAAATGGAGAGGCCTGTGCTCAGCAGTGGGACATATATGGGTTGTGAAATAAAAATAAATCCATCTCTCCATCTCTTATATTTTTCCATCATCTCACCTCTTCTTACTACGTGGGCTAAATAATAACACAAAGAATTAGTTATTATTATTTTTAAAAACATTTTATAGAGCTGTTGTTCCGGCCATAAGTAAATTACATCTCAGGAATCCAACCTAGTCAAAAGCATAAAGAATTTATAACGAACCCTAAAATTCGTTCCCTGCAATCGAAAGCCGTCGCTAACTTTAAATTTCTTCTGGGCTCCATTGACGCCTTCAGACTCCCGAGCGGTGTTTTTAAAGAAAGTTTGCGGATCGAGATTGCTTTCAACAATTTCCCTTTTTGAATTCGCGCGTTTTAGCCATTGTTTTGTATCCGATTTGAATTTATAAAGACTTCCTAAATGGTTTTATTACAGTTTGTTTGATGGGCCGGTTCACGGTTGTCGTGGTGGAGATTTTTTTTTTATAATTTCTCTTTGTCCACTCGCTAATTTTACCCCAATTCCGACCATTACATTATTCATTTTGTTTCTTTATATTATTATATATTACAATTTTGGGAGAACTTGAACTTAATATATATTACGGAATCAATGGAAGAAATAAGAAGAAATACTAAAGTGATAGATGCTCAAACCTTAAATTCAGATGGGTTGGTCATATTGTCCGATATGTGGATAATAGATGAACTATTAACGTAACCACATGGAAGGGCCCGCCAGGCAACCGAGCAGGAAAACCCTACGTGAGATGGGAAGACCATATAAAGAAAACCGCAGGAACAGACAGACTGGAAATAGCAAAAAATAGAGAAAATTCCATTTTCCTTGGAGGAGGCCTTTACCTGAGAGGGGTCAACGCTACCAAAATAAAACATAAATATTATATTTATTTGTTTTGTACAAACTTCTTAATATACCTAATTTGTTAAAAAATGACCCGTCAAGTCCTGATTCCCACGAAGGCGGGAAGCGATGAACGGAGAGTCGTTTCGCTACGATGAATGTGAGAGGAAGGATGGATGAAAAGATGGATGAGTGTGAGTGTACAGGGAGACAGGTGCGACTATATGTATGTATGTATGTTTATTTATTTATTTTATTTTATTATTAATTATATATTTAATTCAGGCCCATTGAGTCACTCGTATGAGGGT
Source organism: Baronia brevicornis (assembly GCA_031353405.1). Classification (NCBI taxonomy): domain Eukaryota; kingdom Metazoa; phylum Arthropoda; class Insecta; order Lepidoptera; family Papilionidae; genus Baronia; species Baronia brevicornis. The sequence continues at coordinate 87,821 of JASFAT010000282.1, read as the reverse complement.
GCTATATCATACATCATAGCACCCCCTAGTCAAATCGCTCATCATATATTTTTCCATCATCTCTAACATATTCACCTTCTTACAGTTGCACCGGCTCACGTCACGATATCCGGACCGTCGGAGGCTCGGGTTGGGGATCCAGTACCTCTCACATGCAGCACCGCTCCATCCAACCCAGCAGCTGATATCAAATGGGTTGTTCTCGGCAAACATCACAAGGAAGCCAGCAATAGAACTGTCATCTCACCCGAAGGTATATTGAAATAATGGTGTAATTTTTTTCCGTTATTTATTTATTTAAACTTTTGCACAAAGCGCACAGAAGGTGGATTTAATGCTATTACTCTCCACTAGTATTATCTCTACGAGTCAAGCTGAGAAACAAAGAAAATTGGTTCGCAGGTGGTGCAACTTGAAATAAAATAAAAAAAAATACTTATATATATTTGACTACATATAATACATGTATATATATTTTTGGTTATGTATATACGTACACAAACATACATATACATGTATACACACATACATAAATATCCATACATATATACATATAAATACGAGAGAAAAAAAAATATTCACCTTGCAGTAAATACTCATCCTTATATGATAAAACTTTGTCTTATGACTTAAAATTTTTAAATTGTCGTACTTTGAGTTTAAAAAGGATTTTTTATTATTATTATATGACATTAATATTTATAATTTCCAATTTCTTCGCGATATCATTAATTAAACTTTTGAACGAGCTTCCCCTTGACATAAAATCACCCAGCAAACCTTGCTATAGGTGTAGGGTTGAGGACAAATATATACATAAATATATAATAGCCAATTAAAATGAATTTATACAATACCAAATCAGACGAACACCTCAGCAATATACATACATACACTACCGTACATACAAACACACATACATTCCATGACATTGAAACCTTCACAAAAATGTCTATTCATATTTCAAAAGCCGGCTACACGATGTCTATGGTGTTGCAAATGACAATGGACGGTAATGATGGCGTAGAGTGATGGTGCGCGTTATGATGGTGCGCGTTATGAAGACTAGATTATTTTCAAATTATTAACGACTACTCCTTTGACATTTGGTCATTTTTCAAAATCGACTATAAATATATGTACATAAATAAATACATACATAGAGATATACATACTATACGTAATATTTATTTATTATTTAGGCCTGGGGCGGTCCTTCAAACCTACGCAAGCGTTTCGGGCTTCTGCCAAATTTCAGAGAAATCGGCCCACAAATGACGATTTTAGCTTTATTAATGGAGTCAGGCGTTACTTTGCGGAAATTCATCACTATGTAGACAGTCAAAAGTTTTGCTTAGCTAAGATCCGCGACAAGCAAAACAATAACAGAAAATCAATAATGTGTGCTTTTCTGCTGGATGAAGTGGATTTATTTGGAACTTAAACCAAAAACTTACCGAAAAATGACCATCAACTCTCCACCCACCAACCACTATACACAACACCAAACGCACACTAACACTTTTCCACCTTGTAAACGACGCGTGTTTCGCCCCAACATGAGGCATCTTCATATATAATAGACTCTACGGAAGACACTTTTATTGTCTAAAAACAGACAGGAAAAAATGAGGTGAAGCACACATTATTGATATTCTGTTATTGTTTTGCTTGTCGCGGATCTTAGCTAATTAAAACTTTTGACTGTCCACATAGATTTTAACTTTGTATGGCGGCCATCTTGATTTCCGCCATTTTGAATTTTTTCTCTAGTCTCGTGTATTGATAACATGTCCTCTTCTCGTCAGGTGGCTGGATTACAACTTCAAACATAACAGTCGTGGTGGAACCGAATCGCAGATCAATAGTGGTGGTCTGCCATGGGATCAACACACAGCTAACGGAGAATGTCGTGTCGACACATACAATCAACGTACTATGTAAGTTTATTTAAGATTTTTTATCGACTAGACGATAATGTATCGACGTACAAGGCGAAAACTTTAAATGATACAGACTTAAAAAAAAAATATTGCATATTTGGATCAGAAAAAAAATACCGCGTCGAATGGTCTGAGTCTCACAGCTCTACGACCAACAGAAAATTTTGTACAGCGTTGAAACTGACTGTTTTTAAGTGATCAGATACAATTTTTTCGCAAACCAATTTTTTTTTGGTAAATTTTAATTATGCGGTTTACTGCGTTTTTGCTTTTTTGCGTCATTTTACTTACAGGTATCTCCGTATCGTGTTAAAAAATTTATACCCTTGACGATTACAAGAAATATCTTTTGTTTTACAAAAACCGTAACATTTATTTTTTTTCACACAAAACAAGAAATCATTTTCCATACAATTACTAACGTGTAAACAATCTGTTTCACGTAGCGTTTTGCAAAGGTCATCGATCCCTTTACTTTAAAAAAGGTCATTGATCCCTTTACGTTTATTTTAGAAGTGAATTTTTAAATTTTTAATTTACACAAAAGGACGACCGATTGGCTCAGTGGCGGGGCCCTCCGCCCGCGGAGTCAATGGTCGTGGGTTCGATTCCCGCATCGGAATAAATATTTATATGGATTTTTAAATGTTTATTCCGAGTCTGGTAACCCCCCCAATCCGCATTTCCTTTCCTGCCCCTTCCTTTCTTCTCTATCCTTTCCCTTCCTCTCCGCCAATCCACGGTCTGCCGTGCCAATGGATGCGTGGCTAGGGGCGAGCCTAGTCGTAAACGTACCGATCGTCCCGGGGTCGGGCTCCCCCGGGGACTATGGTGCCTTACCTCAGCATGCAGGGCTCTGCTGGGGCTGACCTCCATCCTCCCTTGCGGCTCGTGGGATTCACTAAAGACGAATTTAATATACCTAATTTGTCGAAAATGACGGCGACGTGGTTCGCCACCCGTCACGTCCTGATTCTCACGAGGGCGAAAAGCGACCAATGACGAGCTGTTTCGCTGCGATGAATGGCAGCGGATGGAGCTCTGTGGTCTCTGCCAACCCCTGCGGGGGATAGGCGTGAATATATAAAAAAAAATATAATTTACACAAAACTTTGTTTTTGATATACAATAATAAAAATGTTCCGGTTCTGATTTACGGTAGTGAAAGTTGAATTTAGCAGAAGAGTCATGAAAGCAGAATGAATGCGGTAAAAATGAGAGCATTGAGAAGTATGTGTGGTGTAACTTTAAATGATAGAATAAGAAATGAAGTTATAACAGAGCGATGCGTAGTAAATAAAAGTGTAGTGACAAAAGTTAAGAAAGGAATGCTAAGATGATTTGATCACATAGAGAGGATGGATGAAATATGACTGGTAAAAGAAAGTAATGTTGCGAATGTGGTGGCGGACTTGAACGATGTGAGTAATGAGTATGGAGGTAGCAAGGAAAGTATGCCGAGATTCTAGGAGATGGAGATAAGCCGTCTCTGCCTACCCCTACGGGAAACAGGCGTGATCGTATGTATATATGCATAAAAAAGAAATAGAAAGAAAGACAGGAAACTTTATTAGATAACCCACAATACAGTAAACTAAGAATATATTATGCATATAAATAATAGAAATATTGTACTTTAATGTCAATCATATTAAATGACTATATCGAAGTAGACGTACAGAGGATTGCTGTTCAGTTAGTTTTTACATGTCGTATTAGAAGAGAAGACAATTGTAGTAGAAGTTCATTCGATAACTTCCCAAACTAGATGGTTAAACAACGAACCCCAACGACTATATTAACGGCTTTCGGTTTATATGGGGCCGCGGTACGTGCTCGGAAATCTTAACCCGAATACACACTCGTATAAGCATAGCTCAATATAAGTTCACAGTAGACAAGCGTACACATTTCTTAGATGCCGGCAACGCTTTTGCAATGCCTATAGCGCTGCGGATGTCTATGGGCGGTATTGATTGCTTCCCATTAGCTGTCACGCCTGCTCGTTTGCCTTCCTATCCCGTAAAAAAAAGTTTATACAGATGATAGTTAAAATTTTACATACAATTACTAACGTGTGGACAATCTGTTTCACGTGGCGTTTTGCAAAGGTCATCGATCCCTTCAGTTTAAAAAAGGTCATTGATCCCTTTACATTTTTTTCTTTGAGTGAATTTTTAATTTAAACAAACCTTTGTTTTTGGTATACAACAAATAAAATGTTTCGACTCTAATCTACGGTAGTTAAAGATGGGTTTGTCAGAAGAGTTATGAAAGCAAATTAAATGCGGTGGAAATGAGAGCATTAAGAAGTATGTGTGGCGCAACTTTAAATGATAGAATAAGAAATGGAGATATAAGAGAGTGATGAGGAGTAAAAGCAGGTGTCGTGACAAAAGTGGAAAGAGAGTGCTTAGATGGTTTGGGCACATAAAGAGGATGAGTGAAAGGCGGCTGGCAAAAATTTAGGATAGACATTCGCCCATAGACATCCGTAGTGCTATCACTGCAGATGTCTATGGCACATTGCTTCCCATTAGGTATCACGACTGCTCGTTTGCCTTCTTATCCCATAAAAAAACTATTAAACAGAGAACAATCATGATCAGTTTTTATTGAAAAGACAGCGTAGTTTCACACAGAATGTCCTATTAAAAACATTACTCACTTGTTGTTTATCCCTAAAGCAATATTGCTTGTTTTACAAAATGTCGTTTTTACTGTATTTTTTTTCATAAAAATATTAAAATATGGTTTATCGAAAGATACATGTGTGCGAATTTTCATGAAAAGCCCTGCGTTTTGTCACGTGTAAAGAGGAAAAGGCGTATTTCAGCTGAACTGACTTGGCATATTTTCCCCGTGTGTAGTACGCTTTACGAAAAAAAAACCAACGCTTTCCAATCACGTATGATCAACCTTTCAAAAACACTGACTGAGTGTGCACGGGTGGGCGAGCTGGTAATATTTATACACCGAGGTGCTGACTCGGGTGGAGGGGTGAAGTCATTTTCTACGTGAGTGCCACTGGCAGAAAGCGAATGTGGAGCGAATTCATACGTGTTTAAAATTAAAAAGATTTCCGTCCTCTGGCCTTTGCTTGCTGCTTTTTTTTAAAAAGTTAATTTCAATATGGCGTCGCATTTTTCCCGTCAACTTACATCAGTGACTTTGCTTTGCTTTGCTTTGATGGCAATTAATTATAACTATTATATTATGCCAGTATCAAGTAAAATATAATAAATCTCTTGAATTGTAACTAGACAGCTTATCACTGTCAAAGTTTGTATGGACTATTTTACGATAGACGCATTTATTTCATATCACTTCACTTATACGCCTTAATCGAAATATATTGCATAATACCCCACCACAATTAAACAATATAACTGATAATAATATAAGATCATGAAAGTGAATTAAAAACACAAGGTCACTTAAATTAAGTTGGCGGGAAAGGACTTTTTCCAGCATCAGTGACTTTATATTTCTATCTCATTTTCATAATTCAATTTTATTATTAGTTACATTGATTAATTTTGATCATGTAATGTTTGTCAACGTGTGCAATATAATAGTTTTAATAAGGCGTATAAACGGATTAAAATGAAATAAATTACTTATTAATTTGTCTGCAAAAGTCCATAGAGAGTTTTAATAGAACGGCGGCCATTTTGTTACGACGTAACGTGTCAAGCTAACATGTATATATATGTCAAGATACTTGTAAGTATTGTATCTTACTTGATATACATACAAACATAACACCCACCACGCTTGTGCAATGCGGATTGGTGGTGTTACCAGATTCAGAACAAATATCTGTAGGTCACGCATATTTGTTCGGGGATCGTACTCGTGACTATGGTCGTCTGTGCAGGTTGGCTGGCAGAAACTATTTAAATGTAAACTGAAGATTAAGCTATATCCTTTGCTTTAGAATGTCATATCCAAGAATAGACCAGCGTAGACTAACGTTGATATTAGAGAGTTGGTATTTGCTAATCAGGTTACCAGGTTACCCACTTTGTGATTCTCCTAACACTTCCATTAAAAAAAGTACATCGATTTCCACTAGAAAAAAATTTTTAAGGTACAATATTGTTCAAATATAAACTCCATTATAATACCATTTTACGAAATAGACATTTTAGAAATTGAAAGCAAAACATATTCAAATTCGTCACACGAGTATGAAAGATTAAAAAACTAGATCCATCAATGTCTGAAGCTACATCAGAAAATATACAAAAACGTGTCGTGAGCGACGTATTCAGTGAAAATATTTTCGCGGTATACTCCTGTTCACTTCTAAGTAATTTTTTGTGTAGTGCAAAAACGCGCCATCTTTGCACGGGAAATAAGCGCTCACACACTAGCCGGTAACAAAAAAAGAAGTAGATACTAATATTAAATATATTAACATTCAAATGTCTTGACACATTTTTTTTATGGGTTTAAGAAGACAAACGAGAAGGCGTGTCACCTGATGGAAAGCAATCAACGCCGCCCATAGACTTCAGCAGCCCCGTAAGCAGTGGGAAGCGTTGCCGACCTTTAAAGAAAGTGTCTTTATGGAATTGGGTAGAGGGAGGGGGAAGGATGTTGGCCCTCCGAAACTCGGCCGCTCACCGTACGAAGCGCGGTAGATAAGCTACCACTCAGACGCCGGTTTACTGCGGCAGTGTGGTACTTCCCCGGGCGAACTGGCCCATTCACGCTACAGACAAATATTATGCCATTCCTGACAAAGTATTCGTCTGCAGCGTGACAACAAACACAACATACCATAAAGGAGAACAAGCTGTGTAATGTTAATGCATTAATGTAATCAACTCGTGTTGGGGAAAAGACATAACTGAAGCAGAAATTATAATAAGCTAGCACAGATCACTAATTTGCAGATAATTGGATCCCGTCTAAGTAATTAGTATAAAAATGCCATTTTCCTTCATAACGACAGTGTTCCGCTGGAAATTCTTTGTAATGACCCTTTAGGTCCATGTTTTAATAGCTAGAAATAAGATTATTAATTAAATTAACTACCTAGGGGCAAATGAAAAAGTGATTTGGCTTCGGAGCTTGCATACGAAAGTTGAAACGCCGGTTGAAAATAAATATTGCTTTCTATACATGTTTACGGCTTGAAAAGGCAAAATGAGCAAGCGTGTAACCTGATGAAAAGCAACCAAAGCCACTCGTAGACATCCGCAGGGCCACAGCCATTGCAGAAACATTGCCAGCCTTTAACAAAATAAAAATAATAATAATAAAACTTTATTTCAGGACTAGCCCATATATCGCTAGTTATCTTTCATATAATATAATCTAGTGTTAGTAAAATTACAACATTTTATAAAAAATATATTTTACATTTTTTACATTTACAAAACATTAAAATATAATATTATACATTAATAAATTATTACAAATTTGATAATAAAAATATATATCATAATAAAAGTATGTGACCATTCTTGATAAAAAATTATTATTTTAGTCAATTCGACTACAGTAATAACTCCTCAATGCTTCCTGAAATATCATATGATAGAACATATGTGTATATTTACATGCCTTATAAAAAAAACTATGTCATCCGATATTTTTTTTACGCATTTTATTTATTTATTTAAAAAGAATCCTCAGCATATTATGTGATAAAATTTATATAAATAATTGAATACTTCTAGAAACAATAACGGATAGATAGATAGATATATTATTTATTGTATGCCAAAAATAAAGTTATATAATTATTGACTATATATATATATATATATATATATATATATATATATATATATATATATATATATATATATATATACATATATATATATATACATATGGCGGTCTTATTGCTAATAGCGATTTCTACGCAATTAACACAATTTTAAAAAGATAATTTGATGTAGGTTGGTGATACATTATCAGTATGATGATAGAAAAGACAGAAAAAAATATTAATTAACATAGATAATAGTTATAAGCAAATATATAAGTATATATTATAGATAAACACACATATACATATATACCCACATAAATATAGATTAACCGTAAATAATAAACGAATACATAAGAAGATTCATAAATAAATGGATTTACATTTTTAATTATCATAACTAATAAAAAAATATATATACAAAATTCGTTGTTCACGACCGATTTTTTACAGATGTATATATGTATTTAAAAATACACGACGTTTACTTTATATAAATTTATTTGATTGAATCTGTCGTAGCGGCCTTTGATCGCGATAATTAAAAAAAAAACTATGACAGTCGCAAACTGAAATTCGGCCAGAATTAATTTTGACTACAGGCAACATCGGCGAACCGTGGAAACGAGGCCCGCTTTTATTCCAAACTCATACGTTTCGCGAAAAGTTATGAAATGTGAAATCTGTTTGGATCATCACAATTTTAACATCGTTTATTTCATGAAGCCCCTTTCGTATGCTATTTTAATCTTGTTTTATTTTTTTGTTTTTGGTTCTTTTATTGTAAAGAATACGCTAATACTCTTAACTTCACAATTGGAATACTGTTCGTGTCTCTGGGCTGGAACAGTTCTCATCTTGACCGCATACAACGAGGTATTTAATGGTGGTAAAGCCACGCTGCAGACGAATACTTTGTTAAGAATGGCATAATATTTGTCTGTAGCATGAATGAGCCGGCTCAAGTAGTAGCTTAGCTACCGCGCTTCATACGGTGAACGGCTGAGTTCAGGATGCGAACGAATTATCATAACTCGGAATAAATATCTATAGAACATATTTATAGATATTTTAATATTTTTATCTTGATAGGAATCGAATCCCCGATTACTGACACCGTAAGCGATCGATCCACCACTGAGCCAAGGTCTTCAACCGCTTTATTTTATTTATGCGACAACTCTATACTATACATACATCTATGATAGTATAGAATGTTCAAAAAATAAATCGAAAACTATTTCGAACGGCTTGTTCAAAAACATAAAGAGGTAGTATGGAAACTGTATAAACATGGATGACCACACTTCCGGTAGCCCGAATCACTGTATATCCGGAGCGGAAGCGCGTTCCCGGATAATGGGGCTAGTGCAATTTTTGACCCTTTCAATTTTCAATCGAATGTCACATATTGTTTCTATACTCCTATTTTTCAATTTCTACTATGAGTTAACACTCTCCCTATATATATTTACGTATGTATCTTGTGGACAGTTAGAACTTTTACTTAGTTAAGATCCGCGACAAGAAAACAAAAACAGAAAATTAATAATGTGTGTTTTATTAATGGAGTCAGGCGTTACTTTGCGGAAATCCATCACTATATGGACAGTCAAAAGTTTTACTTAGCTAAGATCCGCGACAAGCAAATTATTAATTTTCTGTTATTGTTTTGCTTGTCGCGGATCTTAGCTAAGTAAAACTTTTGACTGTCCATATAATGTGTGTTTTTCCACTAGAAGAAGTGAATTTACGAAGTTTTTCTTTGCTTGTCGCGGATCTTGGCTAAGTAAAAGTTCTGACTGTCCACATAGTAATGGACTTCCGCAAAGTAACGCCTGACTCCATTAATCATATGTATTTTGGTCAAACTTAATAAAATACTTTTACTCATCCACTCAAGTTCAAATACATTTTTTGAAACTTGTAGTGGATGTTAATACAGTTTTTGCAAATAATAAGAAAAATGTAATTGAATTACATATATAATTTTATTTTTAAACGGGAGAAAAATTTCTCTCTTTCATAAGATATTTAGCAGGTTTTAAATTTAGGAATAAAATAATTTTTAATGTAATTAAAATCATATATTTCTTTGTTAACCTAAGTAGAAATTGACTTTAAATTCTTTTAGGTGCCCGACCAAGGGATTAGAGCAATATGCGGCTAGATTTCGGCCTTAGAATTGGAGACGGTGGGCTAGCGTGAAATAGCTTTTTTGAGGCCAACTTGACTTAATCTTTTTGTCTTGTGCAATCTACCCTCCAAGAAAACATTGACCAAAATATTAATCGGAAAATGTGTATTTTAATATATATTTAATACTTTATTGTACACATAAAACACGAAATAGAAGAATGAAAAGGAAAGAAGATACCCTCAGGCCAGCTTAACTCAGAATTGAGTTTTCTTCCAGCAAACCCAGGAGTGAAAGAGAGATAAGATAAACTGTGAGGATAGAAATAAGTGTACAACAACAAAATATAATAATAATATACATAACAATACATACTATATAAAACCATACATATATAAACATGTAAATAATAATAATATATAATATAATACTATATATATAAGAGGATATATATATAGTGTAAATACAAGATTCAATTTTTTTCCAAGGAAATTCCGAAAAGACGACCGATTGGCTCAGTGGCGGGGCCCTCCGCCCGCGGAGTCAATGGTCGCGGGTTCGATTCCCGCATCGGAATACATATTTATATGGATTTATAAATGTTTATTCTGAGTCTGGTAACCCCCCCAATTCGCATTTCCTTTCCTGCCCATCCTTTCTTCTCTATCCTTTCCCTTCCTCTCCGCCAATCCACGGTCTGCCGTGCCAATGGATGCGTGGCTAGGGGCGAGCCTAGTCGCAAGCGTGCCGATCGTCCCGGGGTCGGGCTCCCCCGGGGACTATGGTGCCTTACCTCAGCATGCAGGGCTCTGCTGGGGCTGACCTCCACCCTCCCTTGCGGTTCGTGGGATTCACTAAGACGAATTTAATATACCTAATTTGTCGAAAAATGACGGCGACGTGGTTCGCCACCCGTCACGTCCTGATTCTCACGAGGGCGAAAAGCGACCAATGACGAGCCGTTTCGCTGCGATGAATGGCAGCGGATGGAGCTCTGTGGTCTCTGCCAACCCCTGCGGGGGATAGGCGTGAATATATATATATATATAAAAAAAAAGAAATTCATTTAAAGTCTCTCGCTGCATTTATATACATTACATTAGTTAATATACATAGCAATACATACTATATAAAACTATACATAGATAAACATATAAATAATAATAATAAATACTATAATACTATATAAATAAGAGGATACATATAGTGTAAATACAAGATTTAATTTTTTTCCAAGGAAATTCATTTAAAGTCTGCCTCTGCATTTATATCCATTACATTACTTGTTATTTACCATTTTTAAAGTCGGTTAAATTCACTTTTCCGATGTAATCTAAAGCGTTATAATCCCAAACGTCGCTGACGTTAGAGTAGTGCACGCGTATGTGTGCGAAAGAGACGAAAAACGTACGTATTTAGGATCGGCTTAAGCCAAGTGGTTTATTACGCCAGACGGGTGGGAAAAAATGTCCTCGACATGTAAAATAGAAGTTAGAGGTCTGCTTAACTGTTATTTAATGTTATAACCCTGTATTCAACGGCAGGCTTCCCTAAAAATATTTTATAATATCTATTTCAATAATTTATTTCTACTTTAAAATGAACATACATACATATACATATCGTAATGCCTGTTTCCCGTAGGGGTAGGCAGAGACCACAGATCTCCATCCGCTAAAATCCCGGCACACATTCCTTGCTTCCTCCACACTCATCCATCCTTCCTCTCACATTCATCGTAGCGAAATGGCTTCTCGCCTTTAAGAATATTATAGATGACTAGAAATTTCTTTTTTACAATTTTTTTTAACTTTTTAAAAGTATGATTAATGAAGTTAGGTAAAATCCATTAATATGTAGACAGTTAGAACTTTTACTTAGCTAAGATCCGCGACAAACAAATAAAAACAGAAAATTAAAAGTGGATTTACGGGGAACTTAAACTAAATCATACCAACCACCACCTTGCAAACTAGTTTGCAACTCCATAGCTCTCTGAATGACTACGAGCTTTTGAAACAGACGACTGTCAGTGTCCACGTTTCGGCGCCGTAGGAAAGTGTAGGTAAGACTCACTGGTCGAAGACCAAGTCTTCAGGCTCTGACGTACCATCAAATATATATATATATTAAAATTAACGTTATTTATGATTGTTATGTAATATTAATTATTAATGAAAGAAAAATACAACGTGGCAAGCACGCGAGACTAAATAACAAAGATAAATAGAACGATATACAAACACAGTAAGGGCGTGTGACCCGAAGATAAGTTTGGGGGTCGACTCAGCGAAAGCTAATCCAAACTATTGGGATATATGTGATTAGCTAAGGAAAGTTACAGTAACTCCAATTGACTGATGTAATTGATAATTCAGCGAGGAAAATCGCATGTATTGAATGTAATAAATAAATAAATAAAAGAAAAGAAAATAAAACTTGATGCTTAGCTATATGGTTTTCGCTGAAAGACGACTAATAAAAGCAATTCCCGTTACGGCCCACCTTCCTTGCCCACTTTCCTTGGTCTTCCCCCATCGACCCTTCCATAGACATGGAAGAACAAAACATACCTTACTTAAACTAACTTACTTTTCTTAAAGGTCGGCAAACCTTCCGCACTGCCTTTCTCTATGGGTGGCGTTGCTTGCTTTTCATCAGGTTACACGCCTGCTCGTCTGCCTACCTATCCCATAAAAAAAATTCTATCTATCCTTCTATCTATTCTATGTAATATATAAGTAATGTATATTCCTGTAGACCTACTTATCTATCCTTGTATCCATTCATCCATCTATCCATAACAGTACATAGATCCACTAAATCTATTGACTTATATCACCGATCATTATGACGGGTGTGTTTCGATCCAAACCGCAGCTGCACACCCCCCACATCAACACACTCGCTAATTACAGAAACACTCCCAGCTTCGCAACTCGGTTATTACGCGAAACGCACAGTCGTGCCACATCCGTCGCCATGATTATAATGTGTTACATCAAAGCGTACATTTGCATTTGTAAATTGGCTACATTAGATATATATTTCTCTCTCTCTCTCTTTGGGTAGCCGAGCTAACGGTATGTTTAAACCGAAATTGGAGATAGGTAACTAAAAGCTATCACCTTATGGATTCTTTGGTATAGCGGAGGGTATTTTATCAAGTCAATATTTTGTCATAATATTATTACTAATTAAATGACCATCAGACTTGTGTGTTTATTTGTATATATATTTTATTTGTAATTGTGTTTTTATTTCATTTTCATAATCTTATGTTATTATCAGTTATATTGTATACTTGTGGTGGCGTATTATACAATATAGTTCGATTAAGGCATATTAGTGAAGTGATATAAAATGAATGCGTGTATCGTAACTTTTAAAGTGGACTAAAAAAGACCATAAGTTTTGGTAGAATAGCCATCATTTTATCAAGACGTGACGTGATAAGCTAACTAGTTAGTTACATTTCAAGAGATTGGATATTTTTGTATTTTACTTGACACTGGCATAATAGTTATAACTAATTGCCATCAAAGAAAAGAATAGAACTAGCCATCAAATATTTTTTTTTATTAAAAAAAAGAAATCCATACTAACAGATAGCGTAAATACCAGCTTACATAAAATATACAAACATAATTGTGATATTCAAACCGTTTGAGAGAAACGTATGCTTTTACCAGCATTTAAGCATACCGAGGGAGCTCAAACTTGTTATCTGAGGCCCATTAATCATGTCTTAACGTCGGGGTACAGGCCGCGAACGGAAAGCGGACTTGAAATTAAAAAAAAAATAAAAATTCTCACTGAATTCAAATTTAAGTTCTACTTTATTTTTTTATATATTCACGCCTATCTCCCGCACCTCATATATCGGGAAGGCACCATAGTATAAGGGGGAACCCGATCCCAGGAGGGTCGGCAGGCTTGTGACTAAGGTCGCCACGCTTGTGACTAAGGTCGCCCCTAGGAGAGGAAGGGAAGAAAGGAAAGTCCAGGAAAGGAAATGCGGATTGGGGGGAGGGGTTACCAGACACGGAATAAATATTTATAAATCCATTCGTATATTAATTCCGATGCGGGGATCGAACCCGCGACCATTGACTCCGCAAGCGGAGGGCCCCGCCACTGAGCCAATCGCTCGTCTATTTCTACTTTATGCTTTACTAATATATTTCTTTATAATATATATATATATAAAGAAATATATTAGTAAAGCATATATATACTATAATTTTTTTTATAATCTGTAACGTGACAATATAACCAATTTTTTTACATTAAGAAAAACACACTTACAATAAGTCATTTGTCTCGTGTGCTAGATCCAGATATTTTTTTAATAGTAGCGCATCCAAACGAACATGTAGTTAGTGATCAGTACCTTAGGCAGTGCTAAAGCGTTGCCGGCCTTTAAGGAAACTGTCATTATGGGACAAAGGAAGGGGAGGTAGAAAGGGGATAGAGCCTCTGGAACTCATTCACTCACCGGACTGAGCGCGGTAGCTAAGGACTTAAGCGCTACTACTCAGACGCCGGTTTTCTGCGGGAGTGTGGTACTTCCCCGGGCCATTCATGCTACAGACAAATAATATGCCATTCTTGACAAAGTATTCGTCTGCAGCGTGGCTCTACCACTAATACCACATAGTGAGATGAAACTGTGTGGCTGGGAGGAGACTAAGCACCTCTTCAGAGCATATTGTTACTATATATTATATACTTATTGTATAATATATATAAGCATATTTTTCAAGGTCCACTTGAAAGATTGCATGTAAAATATATATTTTTTAAATCGCTTTCACTTCTGTTTTGAACTCCACGCTGTTAAAAACAAATTAAGATATTTAAGAACGCCCGCTATTCAAGGCGTATTCAACGCATAGAAGTTTTAGATACCGTTCAATGTAGAGTTTTTTAAAAAATACTGTTCATAGATGATGGTTAACAAGAATTCTTGTGATATTAAAAAAAACTTGATAGATGTCGATTTCCACCACTTTTGAGGGAGGTGGGAGGGTGTTAGGCCTCCGGAACTCAGCCGATTTCCGTACGAAGCGCGATAGCTAAGCTACCACTAAGATGCCGGTTTTCTGTGGGAGTGTTGGAACGTGTGATGAGTTTCCCCAGGAGAGCCGGCCCACTCATGCTACGGACAAATATTATGCCATCTTGAGAGAGTATTCATCTAAAATGCGTGTATTGATTGACGATAGATATCCCGAGACGATTTAAAAAAATATACAAAAATCTAATTTTAAGTATGCAGTCAGGAACATGTTCTTTTGGATGCGCTGAATTTAGTACATGACTCTGTTGATTTTAATTCTATTGTACTGTATGTATATGTATGTGTATATGAGTAGTTATATATATGTGGATGTATTTATATGTACGAGTGTGTCAGTATGAATGTCATCATTGTGGTCCGCGATCTGACCACGTTGGTTCTTGCTGAAAACCAGCGCCGGGTGCTCCAATTAGAGCGCCCGGCGTATGCTGAGCAAGAACCATTTTATGACACTCAATATCAATATCAATATCAGCCCGCGGCAGTCCACTGCTGGACATAGGCCTCACCCAAGGCGCGCCACCTAGCCCGATCTTCGGCTACACGCATCCAGTCTCTGCCAGCCGCCTTGCGCAGATCGTCGCTCCATCTAGCAGGAGGGCGTCTCACACTACGTTTGCCGAGTCGCGGTCTCCACTCCAGCACTCGTCTACTCCAACGATCGTCGGTTCTCCGACAAACGTGTCCAGCCCATTGCCACTTCAGTCTGCTAACTTGAAGAGCAATGTCGGTGACTTTGGTTCTCCGGCGAATTTCTTCATTTCGAATTCTGTCCACCAGAGAAACCCCGAGCTTAGCTCTCTCCATAGCCCTCTGAGCGACTTTGAGCTTGGCGAGGAGACGGACTGTCAGTGTCCACGTCTCGGCACCGTAAGACACTCGTTAGATTAAAATTATTTTCTTTTTGTTTCGTGTTTTTATTTGTATACATAATATTATTAAGGATTTAATTTTAATTATTGTAAAAAAAAGGTGTTATAAATAAAGTTTTTCTATGCTATTCTATTATATATATCAGTTCTACTATTCATCAGACGAGATGAGAGCCTTTTTGACATATTTGATGTCGAGTCAATTAGCTCCAAATCAAATTACAAGCACGTCACGCTATCTCTTCTCGGGTAAACATAGTAGTGGTGGATTTACATATAGATTCGGATCCAGATTAGGATAGATTCATTACGTGACTCGTGTATACAGTTAAATATTTACTGTACCTGCGTAGTACGTAGTTAAGTACTGGTTGGTTAAAGCGCCCGAACAAACCCGGAGAGGTTTTCGAGGATAGATCCTACTAATATTATAAATGCGAAAGTTTGTGAGTATGGATGTATGTTTGTTACTCTTTCACGAAAAAACTACTAGACGGTTTTGGATGAAACTTTACAGTAATGTAGATTATACATCGGAATAACATATAGGTTACAATTGGTAATGATTTTATGTAATTTTGGTAGTAATATAATTTTACTATGAAGTGAAAGAAATATATTTATTTAAAATGATCTGTCACGAAACAGAAGGCTTATATATATATATATATATATATATATATATATATATATATATATATATATATATATATAAAATACAATTCAATCTTAATTATGATGAAGATATACTGATTTAGTAAATACTTAATCGTAGAATCTATTTTATACTAGTTAGTAAACAGCCTATTTTTGGTCTTATCAATTTGGCCAGCCCTGATCTTAATAAAAGGTCTTTGCCCCTCAGCTGAAGATACCCCATGTTTATAGCCGGAGCATTTTGATAACCACATTGCATCCGAAACATCTGGCACCAGCGTGTGTGAAGACATATGAACGTCATAAAACGTATGAGTATTAACGAGACGCGGTCATTTCTCATGCTACACAGTCCATTTGTTATTCGTGAATCTTGTTTGTTGGATGCATGATAAAATTTCGTTTATATTATATTATTACTAGCTGACCCGGCAAACTTCGTACCGCCTTAGAATCAATAAATAAAAAAGCTGAATGATAATTGCAGAATGTTTCGACTTTAGTAAAAAATGTGGTCAAAACTTAACACTAACAAAAAGAAATCGTAATCAATAAAAAAAAACTAAAATTTAAAACCAAAGAAATAAAAAAAATACTTCACTTTTGAATTTAATTTGATTTCTGTACGACTTTTAAATTTAATTGATTTCTAAACGTCAGGACGAGCATATTTGAAAAACGCACCGTACTGGATCACCAGTCATCCAGTTGGTGGGGATAAAAGTTGTCCTTATAGCGAGTTTTGAGGTTAAATTTACTTGCCTTTTAGCTTTCATGAAAGTTTCAGTTCTTGTAGTGTGATATCTTCTTCTTCTAAGAGTGCCTCTCTAACTTGCGAAGGTTGGCAGCCAATACAACACCACTTTCCTCCTCCTTCGCGAGGTGCAGCAGTTCTGAAGCACTCGCTATCCCGGTCCACTCCCTGATATTACGTAGCCAAGACTTTCTTTTTCTACCAACTTGTCTTTTGCCCGCGAATTTTTGTGTAATATCTAAAGTATTTCAAAGACGATAGTCGTTTTCAATAATTTATCGACCCATTAAAGGCGGGTGGCGCTAAAGTCTCCTTAATTTCGTATCTTTATGCTCAAAGGGAGTTTGGGTCAGCAATTTGGCCCTTTTTTAAAAAAGTAAGTACGCTCTTAACATCTTCTGAATATACATGAACCTTGTAATTTGTTTTGTACCGTAGTATAGATGGACGTTATAGGCCGATTGTACACTGTGGAACTATTAGATTGTATAATTTTCAGTTTATTTCTCATCGTTTTTTTTTATGGGATAGGAAGACAAACGAGAAGGCGTGTCACCTGATGAAAAGCAATCAACGCCACCCATACACATTCTTAGCGCCATAGGCAGTGCGGAAGCGTTACCGACCTTTAAGAAAAGTGTCTTTTTGGGAGGAAAAGGGGGAGGGGGAGGGGAGGGAGGGGAGGGGAAGAGGTCGGGGTAGGCCTCCGAAACTCAACCGCTCACCGTAAAAGCGCTGTAGTGTTACATATTATGTCTTTATTTTCCTTCAAAAATGTTTAAAAAGGCGATGGCCTCCACAAATGTCAACTTATGAATAGATGTTTTTTATGGGATAGGATGGCAAACGAGCAAGCGTGTCGCTGATGGAAAGCAATCAACGTCGCCCATAGACATCTGTAACACCACAGGCTTGTTTTTTGAAAGTTCCAATGTCGTATCGATTCTGAAATACCTCTGAAGGTGGCTGGTTCAACAGAGTGGTGTTAAAACACTGAATAGCTAATTCTATTATTCATGACATAGGAAGGAAAACGAACAAGCGTGTCGCCTAATGGAAATCAATCAACACTCTCCATCCGCATTGCAGAAGCACTGCCGGCCTTTGACATATTTGCGGCGTGTAGGCTTTTTGTGGGGATTACCACGTCATATCGGTTCAGAATTTTCACAAAGTGTTGAGGAATGAAAGTGAAATTCACTATGAATCTCAACTTAAAAGCTTTAAGCTCAACAACGATGCAATCATTTAATTTTCACCCGGTTTTCAGTTAATTTTTCACCCGGCACTCTCGCCTTTCATTCATTACAGAGGAAGCAACCATTACTGTTATATGGACAGTCAAAAGTTTTACTTAGCTAAGATCCACGACAAGCAAAACAATAACAGAAAATTAATAATGTGTGTTTTGCTCTTTTCGGTTGTCTTCCGTAGAGTCCACTATACCTGCAGATGCCTCGTGCTGGGGCGATACACATGTCGTTCACAAGGTGGAATAGTGGTAGTGTGTGTTTGGTGTTGTGTATAGTGGTTGGTGGGTGGAGAATTGATGGCCGATTTTCGGTAAGGTTTTGGTTTAAGTTCCAAATAAATCCACCTCATCCAACAGAAAAACACACATTATTAATTTTCTGTTATTGTTTTGCTTGTCGCGGATCTTAGCTAGTAAAACTTTTCACTGTCCATATAGTGATGGATTTCCGCAAAGTAACGCCTGACTCCATTAATAACCATTACTGTTGTTTAATTCAATGATTGTGCACAAAGGTTGTCGATTAAGTTCGTTGAAATTCCCAATTATCAGAGCGGAGAGTGTGCACCTGACTTTAGAGTAGGGCTGCCACAGTCCGGCACGTTTCACTCATTAAAGTAATGAGCATGAGAACGCCGTGAGAATTAATTGCTAAACTATTTATACGCTGTATAGACTGGACCCTGAACTTTTGTACCGTATGTTGATGGACGAGGGTTTTGTATTAAGTAGGGGGAAGAAATCTTTAACAATAACGTAAAGTCAATTGTCCTGTACGGGTGTGAGACATGGAAAAGTACGAAAGTACTAGTACGCAAACTCCAGGTATTCGTCAAGCGCTGCCTACGCCGAATCTTAAAAGTATATTGGCCGGATAACATGATCTCCGACGAAGAACTGTGGAGGATCATCAAAGAGGATCAAATACGATGTCCAGATACGTCGACAAAAATGGAGATCCCGATCAAACCCATTTGTACTAATATAACTTCATCATAGTTTTTTATAGGGTAGGAAGGCAAACGAGCAGGCGTGTCATCTGATGGAAAAAGTCCGCAGTACAGAAGCGTTGCTTTCCTTTAAGAAAAGTGCATTGTTTTGACAAGCACAAACCGTATATAGTTATGTAATTTTAATGGTAAAAGCTTGTATACGCCATGTAAATTCAGCACTAAATCGACTCTGTGATATTCAAAATGATATGTTAATGTCCCAAGGATATAATGATTTGAGCCATTAAGATATGTACATAACCAGTTCAAGGATAATTTGCTTTCCAAATATTAAGAGGTTGTGGATTATCATAAGTAGATGTTGTGATTCTTTGATACTACGAAAGATTTCGCTTTGGGATCAATCAACATTTTTTATCTAGACCTGTTGTTTTGGAATTTATAGAAAAAAAATTGAAAATTTAAAGGGTGATTATCTTAAAGTAAAGTTTTTGGATGGGTTGACGCGTAATCATCATTCAAATTTTGAAAAATTTGCTTTTTTTTTAAGAGTAGAGAGGTGAGCCTCCGGAACTCAACGGACGAAGCACGGTAGCTAAGCTACTTCATACGCCGCTTTTTTGCGGGAGTGTACTACCCCGGCGAGCCGGCCCATTCATGCTACAGACAAATACTATGCCATTCTTGATAAAGCATTCGTCTGCAGCGTGTGTCTACTACTACCAAAACTTTTTATGCAGAGGTATAGATACCTGAAAATAAAGTCTGAAAATAAACAAACCCGACGACGACCATCTCAGCACTAAAAGAAAATATTATATAGCAAGTGGTACTGAATACTGTGGCTAGAAGAGTGAGTCCGACGTGACACTCAAGATTTACACGAAATAATTTAAAAAATAAAACCCGCACTTCTCTTCTTTGTAAAACTTATTGACTTCTATTTATATCCTTTGTAGATTTTTTATTATATTATATTAAATATACTCCTTTGCCTGTCATATATAACAGCCGCACAAACTTACATATATATAAACACACAACATATACATATATAAAATGTTTTGATATACCTGACCAAGGAATCTATATCTCAATGTCAGCCTGCGGCAATCCACTGCTGGACATAGACCTCACACAAGGTGCGCCACCTATCCCGATCTTCGGCTACACGCATCCAGTCTCTGCCAGCAGCTTTACGCAGATCGTAGCTCCATCTAGCAGCGGGGCGTCCCACACTACATTTGCCGAGTCGCGGTCTCCACTCCAGCACTCGTCTACTCCAACGATTATCGGTTCTCCGACAAACGTGTCCAGCCCATTGCCACTTCAGTCTGCTAATTTGAAGCTTTATAACCTTGAAGCTATGTTGCTGACTATGATTCCCCGGCGAATTTCTTCATTCCGAATTCTATCCACCAGAGGAACTCCGAGTATAGCTTTCTCCATAGCACTCTAATATAATAATATAATCTATATATAAGCTAACGTAATTAAAATGTAAATCCGTAATTGGCACCAGGAGTTTTCAAAATTTATATGTTAACATAAGATACGCTGTCAATTTTGTATCAAATAAATAAATAATTTATGTTTGAAAACCACCGCCAACGGTTGTCGTATATTGGGCTGTTAAAAAAAAAGTAACGATGTCGAACATCGATAAACAACACGCCAATCGACACACTAGGGATGTAACATTGTTAATCAAAATGGCGTTGTTGATCACACGTACTCGACGTCAATTACGTGTCGAAGCTTGATTGACTAATGGGTTATTAATTCGTAAGATGCTTACAAGGGTGTTCGCGTTTAAGACATTAATATCCTAATGTATGGTAGGTGGTGGCTCGGGTGTATTGCGCGGAAATTATCGGATGGAACTCCTCTAGTAATTAATGTATAAGTCAGAGGTTCCAAAACTTTTTCAGTTCTCGATGCACTCACAGGTTCAGAATTTTGTTTTGGCGTTCTAATTTGTCGAAATACGGTACACTGAAACTAGATATATTCACATACACAATAATACATTTATTATATAATAAAAATTAAAAGTTCTAACAATGCGTTATTATGTACAGAGACTTGTTGAGTGAACACTTTTTTATTTTTGTAAATAATGTAACTTATTATAATATTGTATTAATAAAATCACGCTACATTAAAAATAACAAGTCGAAACACAAATAACCATCACACCCACGGCGTCCCTCTTTGCTGTCTACGACGCACCAAGGTGCCGCGGTGCACACTTTGAGAACCCCTGGCGAAATTTTTTTTCGCTTGTATATGATGTCTGTATTAATATATTTTTTTAATTTTGTTTAAATATTTATTAGGAGACTAAAAGTATATTTGTTTATGGAACAGTATGTATTATGTACTACCATTACCTTATTATTATAAATACTAAAGAGTATTCAATGTGACGGATGGATAAATATAATATATATTGTATATTTATTCATCCGTTATAGATAATGGATACAAAACAATACTTGTCAATGAATACGATTGTTCGGTAGACCGATTTATTTGCAAATTTGAATCGAAAGTAAATATTGATGTTTCTCAGCACACAAATTATCATAAAGAAGTCTTCTGAGACAAATCACAATTTTCGAGCATTCTTGTTTAGTTTTATTCTTATTCAAGATTAAATTATCTTAGTCTATAAGCACAGACGTCTGATTGAAGTCATTGACTTTAAATATAACCTAACAAAAGAATAAATTGGCGTAAACTAAAATAAGTTTGAAGTATCATACAATATAACAAACAAAGCGAGCAATAGCTCAGCTGGCAAGGCTAGGTTTTATTATCTGTACGTCATGAGTTCGTACCTTGCATTGGACTATTGATGTGAACCATTTCCTAGTACAAGCATTTATAATACATAATAATAACATTATAATACATAATAATAATAATTAAATTTAATTTTTAAGACGTTAATTTTCTCGTAGTGGTCAGCCACGCTGTGGACAAAGACTTTGTCAAGAATGGCATATTATTTTTCTGTAGCATGAATGGGCCTTAGGTAGCTTAGCTACCGCGCTTCGTCCGGTGAGCGGTTGAGTTCCGGAGGCCCAATCTCCCCTCGCCCGTAATAACACTCTCCCATAATAACACTCTCCCATAATAACACTCTCCCATAATAACGCTTCTGCACTGCTTATGGCGCTGCGAATATGTTTGCAGGTGGCGTTGATTGCTTTCCATCAGGTGACACGCCTGCTCGTTTGCCTACCTATACCATAAAAAAAACAAACATTATAAACTTAGTTGAATTATAGCAATATTTAAAAACAGTGTTAGTCATCTATTTTTTAAAAAAAAAAATAAGCTGTGAAAATTCGTACAAAGTATATTTCTATAATTGACTCCAAAAGCATTAGTTTCGTTATTAAAACGTAATTGGGGTAATAATTTACAAAGAGACAAAAAAAATTGTCATTCTTTAAGATGACACAAAGTATTATATATTACATACCTGTGTCCACTCTATGGAATCAGCTACCTTCAGCGGTATTTCTGAACTAACACGACGGTAGAACCTCCAAAACACAAGCCTACATGTAGCACACAGAATGCTAGCGCATCTGTACTGCCTATTGTGTTGTAGATCTCTATGAGCGACGTTCATTGCTTTCCACAACACGACACGCGTGCATTTTCACCTCCTTATCCCATCAAAAATAACTTTTTAAAAGTAATTTTCCATTTTTTTTATTAAAATAAGAAATACTATCTGAATACTGTTTCTCTTCAGTTAAAATATCATGTAAGTATACATAATAATTCTCTATTTACATAATGTGAGGTATAACAAGATGAAAAACGACGTATAAAATTACAGAAACGTAAAAACACGTTGTCACTTATGGCGTTCAAATATCATTAATAATTACATACACAGAGATTATTTCATCATTAAATTATTAATAAACTAATATATTGTTATTAAAATTATTATTGATTTATCTATTATATACATTCGATCCAAATTTTAAAGCAAAAAAGTCCTTTATATTACAAATATTGGCATCTATTAGCCATTCATATAGTTTTTTTTAAATAATCTTGTGTTCAGTTGTTTTAATTCATGAAGTATATTGTTGTAGATGCGTATACACATAAACAGGCAGCTTTTGAGCGTTTGAGCTTTTGCAGCGTATGTCGGAGATCCGACGATCGTTGGAGCAGACGAGTGCTGGAGTGGAGACCGCGTCTCGGTAAACGTAGTGTGGGACGCCCCCCGGCTAGATGGTGCGACGATCTGCGCAGGACGGCTGGCAGAAACTGGATGCGTGTAGCCGAAGATCGGGCTAGGTGGCGCTCCATGGGGGAGGCCTATGTTCAGCAGTGGACTGCCGCAGGCTGCTGATGATACATTCGATCCAAATTTTAAAGCAAAAAAGTTCTTTGTATTACAAATATTGGCATCTATTAGCCATTCATATAGTCTTTTCTTAAATAATCTTGTGTTCAATTGTTTTAATTCATGAAGTATATTGTTGTAGATGCGTATACACATAAACAGAGAGCTTTTGATATATTTACTTTGATATATTTAATGCCATTTAAGAAAAAAAATATCTATACAACGCTGGGTACATCCACAACTAACGGTATGTCTGTTCGCAGACGAATGTTAAACATCCAATAGCTGTTGGAAAATGCAATCACCCCACGCGCGTTACCTTCTTGAAATTAATATCGCTGTCCGCTACCACAGAGAACGTTGGTAATATCATTTCTCGTATAAGAAAACTTTTTGTTGACATCAAGAGTCGCACGATTCTTACATTATTCGGTTGTCTTCCGTATACACTTTTCGGTTGTCTTCCGTAGAGTCTACTATACCTGAAGATGCCTCGTGTTGAGGCGAAACACGTGTTGTTTACAAGATGGAAAAGTGATAATGTGTGTTTGGTGTTGTGTATAGTGGTTGGTGAGTGGAGAATTGATGGCCGATTTTCGGTAAGTTTTTTGGTTTAAGTTCCAAATAAATCCACTTAACCCAACGGAAATACACACATTATTAATTTTCTGTTATTGTTTTGCTTGTCGCGGATCTCTTACATTATTTATACATTTGTCTCGTATATTGCTATTTTGTTCTTCCTATTGATCGTTATACACTTGACAGAGCAGTCTTTGCCATGTTGATCCCTCACGGCAGCCTTCTTCACTCTTGTAGGGGATTCTTGAGATCGGTCATATACATTTGTCTCGTATATTAATATTTTATTCTTCTTATTGATCCTCGTACACTTGACAGAGCAGTCTTGGTCATGTTGATGGTGAGTTGCTTAGCCAGACGCTACCATTCATCACTCACGGCCTTCTTCACTTATGATTTATGTAGTGTTTTTTACACAACCAAAATATTTTCCACTCTTGAATACATGCCTTCACGTTTCTCGAATAGCGGGAGTATCCCGTGATGAAAATGGACAGTCAAACTTACTCTGTTAAGTTCTGTGAACAATGTTTTTTTTTTTTTTCTATATATATTCACGCCTATCCCCCGCAGGGGTTGGCAGAGACCACAGAGCTCCATCCGCTGCCATTCATCGCAGCCAAACGGCTCGTCATTGGTCGCTTTTCGCCCTCGTGAGAATCAGGACGTGACGGGTGGCGAACCACGTCGCCGTCATTTTCGACAAATTAGGTATATTAAATTCGTCATTAGTGAATCCCACGAGCCGCAAGGGAGGATGGAGGTCAGCCCCAGCAGAGCCCTGCATGCTGAGGTAAGGCACCATAGTCCCCAGGGGAGCCCGACCTCGGGACGATCGGCACGCTTACGACTAGGCTCGCCCCTAGCCACGCATCCATTGGCACGGCAGACCGTGGATTGGCGGAGAGGAAGGGAAAGGATAGAGAAGAAAGGAAGGGGCAGGAAAGGAAATGTGGATTGGGGGGGTTACCAGACTCGGAATAAACATTTAAAAATCCATATAAATATTTATTCCGATGCGGGAATCGAACCCGCGACCATTGACTCCGCGGGCGGAGAGCCCCGCCACTGAGCCAATCGGTCGTCAATGTTTTCGCGAATCTTAGAAAAGTAAGTTTGACTGTCCATCTTTATAATGGATTTCGGCAAAGTAACGCTTGAGTCCATCAATTATCTTACCCTCCTCCCAATCTCCTGATCTCCCAATAATTAATTATAGGACATATGTATATTTATCACCATGAATAGAATCCGCATCCTTGATTGGTTCTTTAGACCGAAGGCTCACCACTGAGCTAATTATATCGTTAACAACTTAGAAACTAGTTATTATTTAAATTAAATCCTAAGAAGTATGTTTATAACCTTGGAAATAAACGAGCCGCACGCTTTAGCAATATTTTCGCATTTCCACTGGAAATTCATAACTTTAAGAAGATAACGCCGATGTATCTCAAAGTATAAGTAAACGCGAAGAAGAGACGGCGCTATAGAAAATAAATTGTTAGATTTAAAACTCTATTTGGTACGCTCAAGGGCTCACAGTTTAAGTTGGCGCGTTTCCAAACTTTAAACGCAAGTCAAACCTCAAGTTAACTCTGTACTTACTAAAGTTATATACATACATACATACATACATATAGTCACGCCTGTCTCCCTGTAAGGTTAGGCAGAGACCACAGATCTCCATCCTCTACGACCCCGACACACCTTCCTTGCTTCCTTCACACTCCACCATCTTTTCATCCATCCTTCCTATGACATTCATCGTAGCGAAACGGCTCTCCGTTCGCCACTTGTGCCCATAATTGCACCAACCATAGTTATGTGTATATTAATATCGTAGTTTATTTTCTTCTTCCTTATTCTGGTCCCTCATTACAGAAGATCGTGGTCACTAGAACCCCTCAAACGGATAATCTGTCTCCATCGTTTCTGGTCCAATGTAACCTTCAGTGCCCGTTGAAATTTGGAAGCGGATGTGGCTTCCTCCACTCGGTCGCATCATCTTGTTGGCTACAGTACTCGCATTCTATTCCATTAATTTTAACGGATTTTAATAAATGACCTTTCACAGTAAGAAGTAGATTTTTTTGAACAGCCCATATATGTCCCACTGCTAAGCACGGGCCTCTCCAATTCTGGAGGAACGGACGTTAAACCCACCACGCTTGTCCAATGCGGATTGGCGGGGTTACCAGACTCGGAATAAATATTTGTAATCCATACATATAACATACATAGAAATTCGCCGGAGAACCAGAGTCACCGACATAGCTCTTCAAGTTAGCAGACTGAAGTGACACTGGGCAGGACACGTTTGTCGGAGAACCGACAATCGTTGGAGTAGACGAGTGCTGGAGTGGAGACCGCGTCTCGGCAAACGTAGTGTGTAGGATCTGCTAGATGGAGCGACGACGATTCCTTTTACGTTCTATTATTATCGGCATTATAAGACAAAAGTTTGTCTATATATTGTTCTTCTTTGTGTGTCACCTCTACCCCGGAGAAAGAAGTAAAAGAACTGATCTGTTTCTCCGTAGAAAAAGAAAAGATAGCCCTATCCTCAGTCATACCACTTTCCTGTGCTTGCTCTTTAAGGGTTGTAACTAATTTTTGTTCATTGATTCCAAAACTTTTTATTTTTACGGTTACGATAGAAAATTATTTTTTTTACAGTTACTCCCAAGCAGTGGGGTCTCATTTCAATTTTCGGCGGCCAGCTAAATATATAAATTTTGCAGAGCCATAAAAATAAACACAATAACCTTACGGGTCAGAGGACGTTAAATTAGGGACATGTTATTCATAGGGTTGTTAAAGATATGGGATTTCGCGTACGGATATTATTAAATTCTTTGCGTATATAAGTTTCAGATACGAGAGAAATATTTTACCTTGCAGTTTTAATGAGAAATAAAGCCTTGTATTTACTATAAATTGTCGAGGAGTTGTCTCCCTTGGGAGGAATTATATTTTACCTCAGTCATTACTTTTGAGAATATTTACAATCTATGCAAATTCACTAAGTTATTTTTTTTAAGTTTATACATAAAAACACATTTGGAATAATATATTCATTTCATGAATTACAATTTTATTTAAACTTATTCGTCAAAACAAAAAGTCTAATGTCAGACATTTGTGTTCCACAAAAATTCTAGTAATATTTAAAACCATTGTTAGTATTATTTTTAAAATAAAAAAAAACGTGATTGACTCGGTATTTGATGGTCAATGTATATTACACAATTACAATTATATTTATGAATGAAATAATTTTTACGGTTATGGAACTCTCTCCCACATACTATACGTGATAGCCTCTCACTGGATGTATTTAAGAGAAGAATTAAAGAACATTTTATTTCAGTATAAAATATTTATATATGTATATATTTATGTGTATTTTATATATATGTGTATCCTCTTATTTATATAGTATTATATTATATATTATTAATATTTACATGTTTATATATGCATGGTTATTGTTGTTTAATGTTGTTGTACACTTATTTCTATCCTCACAGCTTATCTTATCTCTCCTTCACACCTGGGTTTGCTGGAAAAAAACTCAATTTTGAGTTAAGCTCGTCCTTGTACATCTTCTTTCCTTTTAATTCGAGTCAATAGAGTCTATCGACTGATGTTAGTGTACAATAAAATATTAAATAAATTATTTATTTTGCGGATATTAAATAAGTTTCGGTTACGGTGTAGCACACCCCTAGTTCTTCGTGGATGGCTTCCCGCTCAACTGCTGATTCTAAAGCGTACGTGTTAGGAATAGGTTTTGTAGACGGACGAACTGAATCTCGTAAACGATATTTATTGGACGGCTCACCGATTCCAGCGGATATCGGACTACGCTCCGCTCATTTGTTGTTATGTTTTTAATACATTTAACTGGAGCCGTGTTTCATAACGATTTGACTAAGGAAAGGGGAAAAATTATTCTGTTACGTCTTTTGTTAGATGTATTATTGAATTGAATGTAATGTATACGATATATGGCAATCCGTTTTAGCACTTCTTTAGAGTAGAAGTGCTAAAACGGATTTTTTTAAGGAATTGTTATAATCTGTATAAAAATTGTTTATATACAAAGCATTAATAAATTTTATAGTCTGTTGCGAACCAATGTTGTGTTTCAATAATATTAATATTATTTATTTATTAAAAATATTAATTAATATTTTATATATTATTTAATAATATATAAAATATTAATTATTATACTTCAATTTTTATTTACTTCTACAATTTATATAATATTACAATTAGTTTGAAATTTCAAAATATAATGTCAAGTTTTCACTTCATTCGTCATGACTGTCTCCGATTTTTTTAATAAAACTAAAATTATTTAAACAATTAATACAATGTGGACAGTCAAAAGTTGTCGCGGATCTTAGCTAAGTAAAACTTTTGACTGTCCACATAGTGATGGATTTCCGCAAAGTAACGCCTGACCCATTAATAATTAATACAAGTTTAAAAAAATTATTAATATTTGATCTTGTGGATGAATAAAAAATATTTTATTAACAATTGAAAATTCGAACAAAATATAATATATATAGAGTGTGAACTAACAGTAGGAATTGAACAAGGATAAGACACTCCCCCGTATGAATAATGAATACATACATACATACATTCAAACGCTATGATATTTAGCCTTCTCCTACGTACTTTAATTAATATGATGAGTGGAGACAATCCTGGGTATGAGCTCACTAATTGGACTTTATGTGTATCTTACGCCAATTAAACTGACGGCTTATTAACGTTATAGTACGATATGCTTGCTTACTAGTTATATCTAGTCGTAAATATTTTATTTAATGGGATAAGAGGGCAAACGAGCAAGCGTGCCGCCTGATGGAAAGCAATCGAAGCCGCCCATGGACAACCGCGACACCGCAGGAGTCGCGGAAGCGTTGCCGGCCTTTTAGGTATGTGTAGGCTTGTTATTTGAAGGTGCCAATGTCGTATCAGTTCGGGAATACCGAAGGTAGCTGGTTCCATGGAGTGGTGGCGCATGGAAAGAAGTTTTGAGAGAAGCGCACCATAGTAGATCGCCACACATCCAGATGGTGGGGATGAAACTTTTGTTTACGGCGAATTGTGAAATTCGGCGGCGGGAACTATTCCAAACAATTCCTCGGAGCACTCCCCATGATAAATATGTAGTCATCTGTCTCAGTGGGTTGAGAGCATGGCTCCAGTATTGTCTTCTTCTCCTGGCGGAGTGGTCATGGTAATAAATCGTCTAATAACTTGGTAGTGGCCTCAACGAGGCTGCCCCATCTCACTCTATCTATACCTGAGTATTATAGTCTGAGTGAATAATGAGAAATCCCCACGATCTGGATGAATGGCGATCCAGTACGATGCGACAACTTTTCGGTTGTCTTCCGTAGAGTCTACTATACCTGAAAATGCCTCGTGTTGGGGCGAAACACGTGTCGTGTACAAGATGGAAAAGTGATAGTGTGTGTTTGGCGTTGTGTATAGTGGTTGGTGGGTGGAGAGTTGATGGCCGATTTTCGGTAAGTTTTTGGTTTAAGTTCCAAATAAATCCACTAAACCCAACGGAAAAACACACATTATTAATTTTCTGTTATTGTTTTGCTTGTCGCGGATGTCAGCTAAGTAAAACTTTTGACCTCCAGCTATGTTTCCGATATGATACGTAATTGGAACCTTCAAAGAACAAGCCTACACATTTTTAAAAGCCTAGCAACGCTTACCTATGACACTGAGAATGTCTATAGGCGGTGTCTATTGCCATCAGGTGACAAGCCTGCTCGTTAGCCTTCCAATAAAATAAAAAAAAACGAGGAAAGGAAATCGTGAAATAATTTACCGCCACCATTACACGCGCCGGTCAAATAAAACATGTCGACATAACACATTATCTTTTTAACATAAGTGCCCCGGCAAAAAACGTGATACGAGAATCGAAATAATAAATCCAGGTGAAATTAGGTACGCGCTACGGCAGCGCTATTCCGTCTGTCGGGTTGTTGTCGCTTTTTAACGTTATTTCGCTCGTTCCAGTTGTAATTTACAAAATTGTTTTCGCGAAACTAGGTGATATATGGCGACTACATTTTTAATATATATCTTGTTTCCCTAACACGTTTCGCTTAGGTTTTATTGGTGCGTTTTGTTGTGTTTTGTTTATCATATTATTACTTTCGAACAACAATGTGATAAACAAAACACAACAATTTGAATCGGGGAACAAACGAGCAAGCGTGTCACCCGTATACCATAGACTTCTGCAACACCATACATATATAAATATGATTACGCCTGTTTCCCATAGGGGTAGGCAGAGACCACAGATCACCATCTGCTACGATCCCAGCATAATTTCTTTGCTTCATCTACACTCATTACTCTCTTAGAGCATAACTCTCTGAGAGATTCTGAGCTCGTGAATAACATTTAAAATCAATTTTAATACATGTTCTCTCTTTTCTAGATCCACCATCTGCGCCAATGATCACCGGCTACATTCCAGGAACGACCCTCGCTTCTGGCACCGTACAGAAGTTGTCCTGCATATCAACTGGAGGCAACCCACTGGCAACACTCACGTGGTTCAAGAATGACAAAAAGGTTTATTTTTTTTCTCGCAATATTTTAATATTACTAAAATTATAATTCTTATTATTCCTGTCCTACTAATATTATAAATGCGAAAGTTTGTGAGTATGGATGTATGCTTGTTACTCTTTCACGAAAAAACTACTGGACGGATTCGGATGAAACTTTACAGTAATATAGGTTATACATCGGAATAATACATGTGCTATAATTTGTAATGATTTTATGTAATTGTGGTCGTAATATAATTTTAATATTAAGTAAAAAAATATATATATTTATTTAAAATGATCTGTCACGAAACTTACTGTGGCAGACCAAATTCCACGCGAGCGAAGCCGCGGGCAAAAGCTAGTAATACATATATACGAGTACACAAATAAAACGAATGACTGCTCGATGAATACTAAAGTTTATTATATGTAAAACATGTATTTTATTTTACTATAATACTACAATGAATGATATATAAATAATATCATTTATAAAATATATCGATTACAAGAATTATAATTTTTTTTAATAAACAGAGAGATAACTAAAACTATATTTTATTACAATTATAATTTTTACTTATAATACGGATAAATTATAATATAATATTAAAAGAATATTATTTTTTATGAATAATACAGAAGATTTTATGAACGATAACAGATAGATTACTAGAAATAGTATAACTTTTTAATAATACAGACGATTACTTAAATTAAAAACTTTATTAATATTACAGAGTATTATTTATAATAAAATAATTTATAATAAAAGGCCCAGTATGTTGCTCAGTCTTGAAACTCCATTGAAATGATAGAAAGCGAATCACGACAGCAGATCAAGGAATTATTCCGAACAATTCCTGGGAATTCTCCCCATGGTGAAAGTGATCAAAGAAAACTCATCCCTTAGCCATATAAACAAATGATTAAAATGCGATTATTCACATATAATAATAAGCCATATAAACAAATGATTAAGATGCGATTAAAATGAGATTTTTCTCGGTTCTTAGCAAATTAAATGTTGATATTTCAACATATTTGTAGATTATCATTAAAGCCATTAATTTAGTCAGGCATTTGACTATATTAATAAACGATCTTATCTTCAAAACCGGTTGGTTCTATGCATCCGTTATGTTTCCTCTTGTGGCGACAGATGTATACAAAAACTTGTTATAAATAAATATACATGAACGCTGTTTCTGACAGTTCAGATCTTTCGCTTCCTGCTCACCAACAGTTATATCGAGGCACTTTTATTTCTTTCTTTAATGATAATTAGCTATAACTATTATGCTGTGCCAGTGTCAAGTATATTTTACAAACATCACGTCTCATCTTGAAATGTATGTATGAATACTAGTCAGCTTGTCACGTTATCTCTCAACAAAATGGCGGCTATTCTACCAAAACCCTCTATGAACTTTTGCAACCTAAAAAGTCACGATAGAAGGCGTTTATTTTAGGATTATTAATGGAGTCAGGCGTTACTTTGCGGAAATCCATCACTATATGGACAGTCAAAAGTTTTACATAGCTAAGATCCGCGACAAGCAAAACAATAACAGAAAATTATTAATGTGTGTTTTTCCGTTGGGTTAAGTGGATTTATTTGGAACTTAAACCAAAAACTTACCGAAAATCGGCCATCAATTCTTCAATCAAAAAAATCTTTTCGGTTGTCTTCCTTAGAGTCTACTATACCTAAAGATGCCTCGTGTTGGGGCGAAATACGTGTCGTTTACAAGATGAAAAAGAGATAATGTGTGTTTGGTGTTGTGTATAGTGGTTGGTGGGTGGAGAATTGATGGCCGATTTTCGGTAAGTTTTTGGTTTAAGTTCCAAATAAATCCACTAAACCCAACGGAAAAACACACATTATTAATTTTCTGTTATTGTTTTGCTTGTCGCGGATGTCAGCTAAGTAAAACTTTTGACTGTCCATATAGCGTTTCTTTTATATCACTCCATTTATACGCCTTAACTGAACTATATTATATAAAACTTCACCACAATTGAACAATATAACTGAAAATAATATAAGATTATTAAAATGAAATTAAAACACAACATCACTGATGTAAAAGGTTGGGAAAAATCTCGAGTATTGCTTGCTCACTTCTGTCATTTTTTATTGTACACATTGTAATACTTTATTGTACACAAAACAAGAAATACAAGAATTAAAAGGAAAGTAAATGTATAAGGGCGAGCTTGACTCAAAATTGAGTTTTCTTCCAGCAAACCCAGGAGTGAAAGAGAGATAAGATAAGCTTGATTTTTTATTTCAAATTAGGAATGGATAGAATAGGAAAAATGGACTCGTTCGTTTTTATAAGAAGACTGTGATAATTTAAAAACCCACCGAGACCATTCGACGGAATTTTTCTTTCCTGATTCAAATGGTGTATAAAACCAAAATACATCATTTCATCCCCATGCAGGAAGGAATTCAAGCCGCGACCATTGCCTTCGTAAGCGGTACATTCGCTACTGGGCCAATTATATCATCAAAATATTATGTATTTAGTTTAAAATAGACCCTATTGAAATCTACGTATAAGATATACATAGGATTATAGCACATTATCGCATTAATAGCGCGCACTTAGCTTAATGTATTTCATCAAATTAATATCTGATATACTAAATCCCCGCCTAAGGATTGACAATTAATCCTCCTCCTACCATAAATTACGTCGTGGTAATCGTGTGTTTACATGATAGAAACAGAAAAACATACATTAACAATTTTCTGTTATTGCTTTGCTTGTCGCGGATCTTAGCTAAGTAAAACTTTTGACTGTCCACATAGTGATGGATTTCCGCAAAGTAACGCCTGACTCCATTATTAATGATAGAAACATGTTCAAAATTATTTTCGATACAAAATTCATTAAATGAATACAAGAAAACAATAACATACTGTGCCTAGATTTCAAGAGCGTATCCGACGTGGCGATCAACATTTAAACGAAAGATTTAAAATAAAATAAACCCAGCACTTATCTTCTTCGTAAAACTTAATTAAATTTTATTTATATCGTTTATAGTTGTTTTTGTTTATCGTTTTAAATGTTGTTTTTCTAATACGGTGCGCTTCTCTCGAATATTCTTCCCACGTACTACCACTCTGTGGAACCGGCTACCTTCGACGGTCTTTCCGACATTGGCAACCTCAAAAAACAAGCCTACACATACCTAAAAGGCAGGCAATGCTTCCGCGACTCCTGCGGTGTCGCGGTTGTCTATGGTCGACGTTGGTTGCTTTCCATCGGGCGGCACGCTTGCTCGTTTGCCGTCTTATCCCATAAAAAAAATGTAGCAACAATCTATGCATGACGGCTAGCAAAAACTGCATGCATATAGCCTAAGATTCGACTACACGGCGCGGCTTGAGATGCTAGATGCGAGATGACAATGAAGTTTATCGATTAATATTTTCTTCGCCAACAGATACATTCGACGTCGAAGACGACTGACAAATCGGTGTCCGCCGAGATATCCATCCTCACCAACGTGACTGACAATCAGGCCCAGTACAGATGCGAGGCGACCAACAGCGCCACTGAAATACCGCTGTTCGAAACTGTCACTTTGAATGTACACTGTGAGTATGATTTTCAATTCCTTCTTGTACTTCATACTCTCCCTATACAGGATGTCCCAGAACTCAACGTTAAGCCGAAACGGAGTGGCGGTCACGCCTGTCTCCCGTAGGGGTAGGCAGAGACCACAGATCGCCATCTGCTACGATCTCGGCATGCTTCCCTTGCTTCCTCCACGCTCATTATTCTCCTCATGCAAGCCCGCCGGTTAAGGGTACTTCTGACCTGGCCTGGCCTTTCTTACTTACCTAAATACTTTTATTAATCTGCTGGATCCCGCACCTTTAAAGCGCAGATCCGCGGATCCCGCGAATTAAAAATTTGGCGCCAAAACTTTCGCGTAAATCGCGAGTAGCTAATATCTAAGAGAAAGTTGTGATTTGATTATAATTCATTATATGAATAAGACTGAATTAAAAATATAAAACTGTTGTTAGGAGTTAGGACAAAATTAAACAAAACTATTAAACTATGCCAAACATTTAAAGATGAATCTAAGAAAACAAATTACTAATTACTTATACTTAATTAATAGAAAATAAATAATTTATGTTGCTTAATGTAAGAAATATTTAATAAAAGTTGATTTTTACATAAAAATCTTTAGTTTCATAATATAAATAATTTGAATTTATAACATAATTTCAAAGATGCGGGATCCCGAGTGATCCCGCTTCTTTGAAATCAATCCCGTGGGATTGAATGAGCTGCGGGATTGCAATCCCGCATATCAATACCGCGGGATTGAATGAGCTGCGAGATTGCAATCCTTAGTTAAATGTGACAATTTATCCTCAAAGTCGTGTAAGATTCCCAAGAAAGACGTTTCATATTGTGAATTTAGTTGGGCGTTATCAATTCTGTAAAAGTTATCCCGTCTGAACACACCAACTATTTTCTGCACCCAAAACCAAGCGTCGTACTATTTGCAGGCAAACTTGAAATTCATGTTGGCTCAAGCGTGAATCGAGATCGTAACTTTGGAACTTTGTAAGAGAATTTAATTTAAACTGAAAGTCTTTTGCGATTGTTAGATAAAAGATATGACAATTCATTGCCTCCCACACGCCCTCTCGCCTCTTCGGGGCGCTTTGTTGAGATTTGAATAGTTTCTTATTTTTGTTGGTTTTACTTCTATTGGATAATTCACACCAGCTTCATTACTGCTATGGGATTTATGTTTTGTTTTAACGTGTGGACAGATAAAACTTTTACTTAACTAAGATCCGCGAAAAGCAAACAAAAACAGAAAAATAATAAAATGTGTTTTCCACTGGAAGAATTGGATTTATTGGGAATTGGATTTAAATTATTTCAAATATCAATATCAGCCCGCGGCAGTCCACTGCTGGACATAGGCCTCACTCGAGGCGCGTCACCTAGCCCTTCGGCTACACGTGTCTAGTCTCTGCCAGCCGCCTTAGCCAGATCGTCGCTCCATCTAGCAGGGGGGTATCCCACACTACGTTTGCCGAGTCGCGGTCTCCACTCCAGCGCACGTCTACTCCAACGATTGTCGGTTCTCCGACAAACGTGTCCAGCTCATTGCCACTTCAGTCTGCTAACTTGAAGAGCTATTATTTAGCTATTAATTCATTGATTTAAGTTTTGTATGGTAGAAAAATATCTTTTATATGTATAAGATATTTAGCAAGATATAAAAGTAGCAATTGACTATAAAAATATTTTTTGATAGTACTTGTTACATTATATTTTCTATCAATAAAAAAGAGAATACAGGGTGAAAGATTTGTCGATAAAAAAAAACATATTGGAGTATTACATTTAATTATTTGTAACAGTCGCCCCGGAAGCTGTAAAGGTGAGAGCGGAACCGGATGAGCTCAAACCGGGAATAGAAGCGACGCTATTCTGCGACGCCGCCTCCAGCAATCCACCAGCGACGTTGTCGTGGTGGAGAGACGGCATTCCCGTTCAAGGTAAATATTTGAAAAGAGCTTCTGATTATTTATTTCGTGACATGTAACTGCATCGACGTAATAAAGCGAAAACGCTGTAATTAACAGGTGTAAAAAAAATGTTGCAAATTCGGGATCAAAAAAATACTGCGTCGAATGATCCGAGTCCGAGAGATCTCACTCACAGCTCTAGGGCCAATAGAAAATTTAATACAGCATAAAAACTGTTACTGAGTGAGATCAGATACAATTTTTTCAGGAATCCCGTAAGGGTAGGCAGAGACCACAGATCTCCATCCGCTACGATCCCGGCACACTTTACTTGCTTCCTCCACACTCATCCATCCTTTCTCTCACATTCATCGTAGCGAAACGGCTCTCCGTTAGTCGCTTCTCGCCCTCGTAGGAATCAGGACGTGAGTAGTGAATCCCATATACACCCGCAACGCCAAAGACTTCTTCTTCTTTTAAGAGTGCCTCTCCGACTTGCGAAGGTCGGCAACCAATTCAGCACAACTCTCCTCCTCCTTCGCGAGATGCAGCAATTCTGGAACACTCGCTATTCCGGTCCACTCCCTGATATTACGCAGCCAAGACTTTTTTTACGACCTTACGGTCTTTTGCCCGCGATTTTTCCCATCATGATCAGTTGCGACAACTTGTACCAGTCATATCTCATGACATGACCCAGGTAAGCAACATTTCTACCTTTGACGGTCTGCAAAAGTTCACGTTTTCGCTTGACTCGTCGGAGAACCTCGTCATTGGCCACCCTTTGAGTCCAGCTGATAGCAAGCATCCGTCTATATGCCCACATTTTGAACGCTTCTATACGTTTTCTGAGGTCTTCTTTAAGCGTCCAAGCCGGAGACTTCACAGACGCGATAATAGTATTCTTTTATCTTTTATTTAATTGATAGAAAGTATAATATTATATTATAATACACATGAGCCCAATAAACCTTATTGGTTTTTCCTGGGCCCAGATCCCTCTCAATTTAATTAAATAATTTATTAATCTTATAATCTATAAAAACATAAATCATAATATGACAAACTAATCTATATAATATTATCTGATTTAAATCTTATGAAATAAATGGCGATCTACATATATTTTGAACGTCCGGAT
Source organism: Baronia brevicornis (assembly GCA_031353405.1). NCBI lineage: Eukaryota > Metazoa > Arthropoda > Insecta > Lepidoptera > Papilionidae > Baronia > Baronia brevicornis. The sequence goes on along the minus strand of JASFAT010000282.1, from coordinate 50,194 downwards.
CCATAGGACCATCAATTGTACCATTACTTTATACATATATAATAAAATTCGATAAGGTATCTTATATTACATTAAATAGTATCTGCTCAATATAGGACGCATCAGGTGCGATCACACTCGCATATATATGAGTAGACAGAAATAAAGATTCTCTTCTATTTATTTAACTGAATTATATTTATCGCAGGTCTCCCAATGCAACTGAAGAAGGGTCTCCACGGCGGGACAGTGTCGACGATTGAATTGAAACTGAACATCACCAAGGATTTGAACGGAGCCGTGTATACCTGCCAGGCAATGAACGAGGCGCTGCAGAGGAGCGTCCATGATGCTCTTACGCTCAAAGTCCTTTGTAAGGAATGCTTCATTTGTTTATAAGAGATACATGTTGGCATAACTGAACTGACCATTTTTTTATTAGCTCAAAACGGGACGCCATACTTCCATATTAATATTATAATTTATTTTTTTATGGGATAGGAAGGCAAACGAGCAGGCGTGCCACCTGATGGAAAGCAATCAACGCCGCCCATAGACATCCGCAGCGCCATAGGCAGTGCGGAAGCGTTGCCGACCTTTAAGGAAAGTGACATTATGGGAGTGGGACGAGGAGAGGGAAGGGGAAGGATGTTGGGCCTCCGGAACTCAGATCGCTCACCGTACGAAGCGCGGTAGCTATGCTACTACTCAGACGCCGGTTTTCTGCGGGAGTGTGATACTCCCCTGGGCGAGCCGGCCCATTCATTCTACAGACAAATAATATGCCATTCTTGACAAAGTATTCGTCTGCAGTGTGGCTCTACCACTAAGAATATATAATTGCGAAAGTATGACTGTTACACTTTAACTTCAAAAGCAATTTTGATGAAATTCGATATGGGGCAAAAAGCAAGTAAGCAAACTTAACTACGGAAAACAGTCGTTAAACAAACTTAATGGTTGTCTTCCGTACAGTCTACTATACCTGAAGATGCCTCGCGTTGTGGGCATCGTGATGGCCCCTATGGCGTCACTGCCATGTTGGGTGCCAGTCACCGATAACCCTGTGACATTTTAACAACGTTTTAATAATTCCCGCTGTCTGTCAACATAGACAATGCCAAGAACCTTGCAGATACATTTTCTATTTTAGGGTAAAAATGCGAACAATAATATTAATTTTTATTAATGGAGTCAGGCGTTACTTTGCGGAAATCCATTACTATTTTAAAACTTTTAAGACAGACAACCATTAAGTCTAACAGTTAAATGTTAACGATTGTGTTCCTTAGAGTCTACTATACCTGATGATGCCTTGTGTTGGGACGAAGCGCGTGTCGTTTACAAGGTGGAAAAGTGGGAGTGTGTGTTTTGTGTTGTGTATAGTGGTCGGTGGGTGGAGAGTTGCCGACGGCCGTTTTTCGGTAAGATTTAGTTTAAGTTCCCTGTAAATCCACTTCATCCAGCAGGAAAACACACATTATTAATTTTCTATTTTTGTTTGCTTGTCGTGGATGTCAAAGTAAAAGTTTTAACTGTCTACAATATTATATTTTTTTTCCAATTAATTTGTCTCTACGTCGACCAGATGCGCCAATATTCGACGAGACCACGATTGAAACTTTCGTCGGTGTGGAGAACGAGCCGTTGGTGATAGTGATCAGAGCTGATGCGAATCCTGGAAGCATAGCGTACACGTGGACCAAAGACGGTTTGCCCATCACGCAGTCTACGTATAGCAGTTCAAGTAAGTACCTACCCTCATTTTGTGTGACATGATTTATTTATTTTAAACAAAACCCACAGCATATCTATACTCATAGTAATAGATATACCTTAAACATTAGCATGTTGCTGACGCGAACCCATAGATTTTTTCCATACCCAGAATCGTGTAAGGCGGCTATAGATGTTTTCACTTCGAAAAGAGAAGCGTCAGGACGCTTAGTGGATGTAACACATTGACATCGGCTCGGTTTCTACATTGACCCTGTAAAGTATTGATTGAAAAGAAGCGTAGCCTGAATCGAGACGACGTCTCGCTCTAAGATTTCACTCCCATACATCGCAATAAGATGTTTCACGTAAAAAATGTATATCATTGAAATAGTTTTTATCCATGTGTACGTATTTTTGATATAAAGCACCACAGTCAGATACAATCTTTAAGCATAATGTCTCTCCGATATACCTTGGTGCATTTGCCATATCCTGTATATGTATTTGCCATATCCTGTGGATGTAAAAAATGACAGTTAAAAGAAAAATCTAACCAACAAATGTAAACAAATGTGTTTCACAGAAATCATTATTTATTCATGCGTACGTATTTTTGTGATACGACACCGCCATCTTGTTCAATCTTATAGCGTCATGTCACTCCGATATTCCGCAGCATCATCACTATATACAGGGTGTCTTTATACAGATGTAAATAAATTTATGTTATTAAGAATATCCTTTATTTTTTAAAAAAAATTGTCTTTTATATAATATATATATTTTTATTAATTACAAAATTAGAAATATTGTTCCGTACAATCAATTACAAACGTGTGGACAAACATGATGGGAAAAATCGCGAGCAAAAGACAAGTTGGTCGAAAAAGAATGTCATGGCTACGTAATATCAGAGAGTGGACCGGGATAGCGAGCGCTCCAGAACTGCTGCACTTCGCGAAGAAGGAGGAAAGTTGTGCTGAATAAGCTGCCAACCTTCGTTAGTCAGAGAGACACTCTAAGAAGAAGAAGTTCAATTTGTGCCAAGCGCTCATATTAATGAACCGCACAGTGTTGCCACACTTAATGTGATATGTTCGAACTGTTGATTTCAATGTTGACACACCTTTTGTTAAGCTGGCTGAATTTTTAATTTAAACAAAACAATTTAAACAATATTTTGAAAATAACGTTTTAAAACATTCGTTACACCTTTTAACATCAACTTCATATTATTTTAAGACTATTATTATTTATTTACTATTTTGCCCAACACCCTTCCCCCTCCTTCTACCCCTCCCCCTCCCATTCCCCCTCCCATAATGACACTTTCCTTAAAGGTCGGCAACGCTTCCGCTCTGCCTACAGCGCTGCGGAAGTCTATGGGCGGCGTTGATTGCTTTCCATCAGGTGACACGCCTGCTCGTTTGCCTTCCTATCACATTACGAAAAAATTTGTACGGGAACAGCAACACGCTGTATATACTTCTGTTTCTCTAAAGAATTTGAAGGATAAGCTATGACAGGTTTATTAATACCTGACTTGAGGCAACCGACAAACACAATTTGTCTCGGAACATAATTTCCTCTGAAAGGAATCTGGGCAGAATGTCACATTTATTTGTCTCTGTGATGTTTTGAAATTACTAAATTGACATTGTTTATTTGGCGACCTGCTCGGCTTAATGGCGAGGCTACCGCTTTTGGACTCAATGTTCGTGGGTTCGATTCTGTCATCAGAATGTATATAAACACAAAAAATTTAAACAATCCACACCCACTCCTCCTCCCACTCCCACTCCCACTCCCATAATTTCACTTTCCTTTAAGGTTGGCAACGCTTCTGCACTGCCTATGGCGTTGCGGATGTCTATGGGCAGCGTTGGTTGCTTTCCATCAGGTGACACGCCAGCTCGTTCGCCTTCCTATGCCACCGAGCCAATTGGTCGTCGTGATCATATATATGTATACGTGTCATGTATACGTAATACCTATTTTCATCATCATCATCAAGGCATTACAGCCGCGGGTGGGCCTTAGCCTGGTCCAGTAAATTTTGCCAGTCGGTTCTTCGTTTAGCTTTTTACCTCCAGCCCCTCACACCGATTGTCCTTAAGTCGTCCTTGATTCCATCTAGCCATCTGAGCTTAGGCCTTCCGCAGCTTCTACGGCCATCTGGTTTGCCGTCGAGTAGGCGTTTGGGTACTCTAGCCTCGTCCATCCGTACCAGGCGCCCAGCCCAACGAAGGCGTCCAATCTTAATGGTTTTGATGACGTTCGGCTCATTGTACAGCTCATATAGCTCGTGGTTGTCTTTACAACTATACTGTACTCTTTAGTACGCCATCCCACATTTTCCAACACAGGACCAAAGATACGCCTCAAATTTTTTCTCTCAAAAGTAAATATCTATTTTGATAAACGTATAATGTGATATCTCATCTTTGTAGACGATAGAATAATCTCCGAGGGCAACATGCTGAACATGACTCGACTGTCACGACATGATGCTGGGATATACACGTGCGAAGCGGTCAACTCCCAAGGAGCATCCACCATCAACATAACTGTCACAGTTCACTGTAAGTAACCTTGATACTTTGTATTCTTTGTTTTCTTTGATGGCAATTAGTTATAACTATCATGCCAGTGTCAAATAAATTACAATAATATCAAATATCTTCGAATGTACTAACTGGCTTGTCACGTTACGTCGTACGTTGATAAAATGGCGGCTATTCTACCAAAACCTACTATGGACTTTTTCAGTGAATTTAAAAAGTCACGATACAGGCATTTATTTCATATCACTTCACTTATACGCCTTAATCGAACTATATCGTATAATACGCCACCACAATTAAACAATATAACTATATATATAGATAATAATATAAGATTATGAAAATGAAATAAAAACACAACGTCACTGAAGTAAGTTGGCGGGAAAAGTCCAACGTTGATACTTTTTTTTCTTTTCTTTGGTGGCAATTAGTTATAACTATCATGCCAGTGTCTAGTGAAATATAATAACATCAAATATCTTGGAATGTACTGGTTAGCTTGTCACATTACGTCTTGGTAAAATGGTGGATATTCTACCGAAACCTTCTACGGACTTTTTCAGTCAACTTAATAAGTCAAGATACACGCATTTATTTCATATCACTCCACTTATACGCCTTAATCGAACTATATTGCATTAAATAATATAACTCCACAATTAAACAATATGATAATAAACTAAGATTATATAAATGAAATAAAGACACAACGTCACTGAAGTTAGTTGGCGGGAAAAGTCCACCGTTCGTACTTCGAGTTAAACTTGCTTTTTTTTTGTTTTACGGCTCGGTTAGCCCTTTTGAGCCCGTCTTACAAATTTATATAGCCAGTTTATGATGTAAATCTTGAAAAAATGGTGGCTATTCTACCAAAATCTCCTATGGTATCAACTTAAAAGGTTTACGCATATATATCGCATTTATTTCATGTCATAGAACGCCATCGTTTTATCAAGACAAGCAGAATTAATTATACATTTCAAGTTACTTGTTTAAAAGAATTTTTGCAATGAAAACGTTGCATGGTGAAGGATTGCTATAAATATAATTCGAGCTCAATTTTATAATTATGTTATAAAAAAATCTAACGCATTGCTCACTTTATGTAATATTTTATATATATTTGTCGATAATATTTTCTATTCGAATTGAGTTAAAATCATGTTTTAAACATTTAATATTTCTTATCGTTAGAACAACGTATTGTTAGACTTATGTAAAAGAATTTTTGCAAAGAATATATAGAGTATGTGGAGAAAAATTACTTTAAAATGACTTCAATTTGATGACCATTTTATCAAATGCATTATTAACTTCATAATTTAGATAGATATTATGAAGTTAATAATGCGTTGGTCATAATATAATAATGTCGGTATATTTTTCTGTTGTATGTAAAATAAATGATCAATTGTAATACTTTCCTGATATAACTATTTCAGTTTTAAAACTATTTAAGTTTTAAATGTTTATTATTTTTTATCTTTAGAAATATAACGATATCATATTTGTTTAAATCTGTTTAAAATAAATTTTGTAATGAATGGAATATATGAAAAAACAATAGCTTTAAAAAACCAATTTGACTTCAAAGTTATGATTATTGTATAGAACGTATTATTAACCTTTTATTCTCCTATCTGATATCTGAGAATGTTGTTTTGTTTGTTAATAAAATTGGAGATAAAAAACCAATTGGTATGAAACATTTGGATGAGGGTACAATAACAATTCGCTTTTATTTATTTTAGATCCAGCGGGTATCAAGAGTGTATCTCAGAGTGGAATGGCGAATCCTAATGAAGATGCAGTGCTAGCTTGTACAGCCACTGGTATGTGAATAAAATTTCTCTTATTATTGTGTACCACAATTTATTTAACATTGTTCTTCATTTTTATTGTTCTACGTTATCGTTCAAATGAAATTTAAAATTTTGAATAAAAATAATCCAACCAAAGGCAAACCTGATAACAATTGTATAAAATGAAGTCTTTACAAATTCTTGTATTCAAATATTTAAATTAGCTTTCATCATCATTATCAAAAGCCTACGGCAATCGACTTTGGATCACAGGCTTCCTTATTATTTATAACTTGATTCAATGTATGCGTCTAATTATTTATGATTGGATTTAGTGTATGCGTCTTGTTATTTATGACTTGATTCAGTGTATGCGTCTTATTATTTATGACTTGATTCAGTGTATGCGTCTTATTATTTATTACTCGATTAAGTGTATGCGTCTTGAGTAGAAGTGTCAGTTGTTTGTGAGCTGTCATCCAAGTAACATCTTGTTAGTGTATTGACGAGCCAAGTCATATATCTATAAGTGGTCAATGGAGTATTGTATACAAGAATACGACATCGAATATAAAAATATATATAAACTATTCGGGTAATTTCAATTAAGATGATTAAAATCAGATGTTACTTTGCATAAATCCATTATTAAGATGGACGGTTAAAACTTATCTAATTACGCCTAAAAAATTCGCAGATCTTCGCCAAGTTTGTTTTGACTTTTCATTATAGTTTCAATTAGCTCAAAACTTATCCAAATTTAAATTTCAGGGAATCCATTGACGGCTGATCACATACGATGGGAACGAAAGGGCTATGATATGGATTCTAGGAGCGTTACATTCGAGCAAAAGAACCTAACTAGTTACCTAACAATAGAGAGAGCCACTAGAGAGGATGTGGGAAACTTCCAATGTATTGTCAACAATGGTATTGGAGCTGAAACCGCTCAGGATGTCATGCTGGTTGTCAAGTTTAAACCGGAAATGGACACTTCTCCCAATTTAGTCAAATCCGCATCAAACGTTGGTCAAGTGGGAAGATTGACTTGCAAGTAAGTGATTATTATTCCAATGTGAACAATTATTATGCGGATGTGAAACAATTTACTACCTTCGGTGTGTTATACGACATAGGGACATTCAAAAACAGAGCATATGCGATCACTAAATGCCGACAACGCCACTGGTTATAGATATCCGCAATTGCGGATGTCTAACTCGTTTGCCTGATCTGCTTTAAGAAAACGAAGAATAACTCTATTTATTTTATTACTAAGAAAGTAACTTATTAAAAAAAAAGAATGCTGACTATATTACATTGCTAGAAATCTTAATCATTATTACATCTAGGCTAACAGTTTGTAACTGTTAGTTTAGATGAAAGTGTATTATTATGGTTCACATCCAAGGATAGAATCAAACCAGTGATCTTAAATCGAGCAATTGATGCTTTTAATGTTTTTAAAAGTTCAATGGCAAATTGTGAACATACTGTTGTTACAAAATTCATAGTAAGACAATCACTATGGTATTAGTTTCTGTCTAATATAGCGTGCCAGCCGTACTGCTCACGGTGACACACGGGATCTTTAGGGGGTTTTATCTTCGATAAAAATGAAATTCTCCCATGTGAAATTAATTTATTTTTCTATTCACTGTACATTTATATTTTATTCATACTTTATTCACACTTTATCAATTTACGTTTTATATCTCAATATATAACATATAATCTCAATATCTTATGCCGGAAAGGTGACATATCTATCCATAGACGTCAATCGAACTAATGTTTTTTATAAAACAATTTGTTCCTTTTATCTTTTAATTTTTAAAATTACGAATTTAAAAAGAAGTAATATAATATAAAAGGTTTTATTATATTTAAATAAAAAGTTTTAATACATTAGTGATACTTTTATCAATGTATCACTTATAATACATTCATGGGTGGTGTATGAATTCGTTCGTTCGACACCGTTATATGGTAAGACATGCCATTGAAAGCGTAATTATGATCTTTAAAAAAAACTCAAAGACATCCACGCGTCTGAGAAATTTCTGCACTCCGGCAGAAACACGCGGCAGTCTGAGTGCGTAGTCTTGAATCGCATACCGTTTGTCTGTAGTACGGTGAGCGGTCTGAGTTCCGCAGGCCCAACACCCTCCCTTTCCCACTCCCACTCCGATTCCCACTCCCCCTCCCACTTCAACTCCCATAATTTCACTTTCCTTTTAGGTCGACAACGCTTCCGCACTGCCATGCATGCCAGGCATTGCGGATGTCTATGGGCGGCGTTGGTCGCTTTCCATCAGGTGACACGCCTGCTCGTTTGCCTTCCTATGGCATAAAAAAAATATCTCTGATATTGAAGATATCTAATTAATTTACTTCAGTTAAAACATTTTGTTGAACTATAAAGAAGCAAAGAATTGTAAGACTTCCATGTAGGGATATTACTTTGTAGTTGACCAATATAAGGTGAACCCCGTGAAGCGTTCGCATTCGCGGATTCCACAGTCACAGGACTGTTTTCACCCGTTGGTTATTGAATCTGTGAAACTTATTCGGGCTCGCTGAAATTTAAATTGCTCGAATACTTTACATCATTCAGATCTAATTCGCTTCGTGTCCTTCCCAAACTTTACCCTGTACCTAATGAACTGTTGTTTAGTTTACCTACCTAATATTGACTTGTCTTTTATTTGGAGTTTCGGAATAAAGATCTGTACTGCTAATTAATTAAAACATTTTGTCGTTTACCAGACAGTTAATAGAAACAGCCATTCTATTCTTGTATTTAAAAAAGATGAACTAACGTGATTTGTATTAAGGGCCATCCATAAATTATGTCGCACATTAAGCGGAAGATATGAGTTTGTGCTAAAATCTTTGTTTGTGCTAAAACTCAAAACTCCACTTGTAACGAATTCTTGAAACTCATGAAATTCATGTGACCTATTCTATGGCTTGTCATTTACCTGAATAATATAAAAAAATATATTTCGGTGATAAATTCAAAACTAAATAAATAAATAAAATTTAATTATCATTCATGACAAAAATAGAGGTTGCGAAAATCGTGAAATTAATGTGATGTTATTTATGGATTATTAATTTGATAGTGGTAGAGCTACGTTGCAGACGAATATTTTGTCAAGAATGACAAGTAGGCCTTTGGGTACTCTAGCCTCGTCTAACGAAAAAACTACTGGACGGATTTGGATGAAACTTTACAGTAATGTAGGTTATACGGAATAATATATAGGCTACAATTTGTAATGATTTTGTGTAATTTTTTTGGTCATAATATAACGACACATGTTAATTAAGTCGGAAAAATATCTGGCCTCTGAGAGCTATCTTGGCGTACGCTGCCTAAACCATTGGAGTTACACAAAGATGATGTACCGTGGGATTGTTTGTCTTGAATAGTTCTAAATTAAAGTCTGCGACAGCATATATCTACCTTATATGTGGAAGCCGCTATGATCAAAATTGTGAACCATAAATTAAGTAAAAAAATATATATATTTATTTAAAATGATCTGTCACGAAACTTAATGTGGCAGACCAAATTCCACGCGAGCGATGCCACGGGCAAAGGCTAGTATAATATAAAAGGTTTTAATGCATTAGTGATGCGTTTATGAATGTATCACTACAGAACACCGGCAGAGGATGAATTGTTTCACATTCGATATGGCGACGACACACAAAACGTCAAAGACCACTTCTCTGACACACGATTCGTCTTCTAGATGCAAAGCGGCGCCCGCTCCTAACTTCACGTGGTCCAAAAACGGCGCGAAGCTGCCGGTGAATACATCTACGAAGTACTTCGCGGAGTACCACAGGTCCGATCCGATAACCCACACGTCTGTATTGCTGATCAATGAAGTCACCTCCTCCGATTACGGCGCTTACGAGTGCGGCGCCAGGAACGATATGGGCTTCGGCACAGCTTCAGTGAAATTGGACATCACGAGCGCACCAGGTTTGTTTTTTGATATACCTATCGTCACGCCTGTTTCCCGTAAGGGTAGGCGAAGACCTACCGTTAAGTAAAGGTGTAAAGATTAAGCGATGAAGAACGAAGTTATAGGTGGTGGAGAACGGAAAAGCAGTTGGGTCTGTCGCATATTTGCGACGTATAATGATTATAATTAGAATAAGATTTTTCTCTTTTTGTCTCTCAAAGAATTTATCAAATTTAATTAATCTTTTCTTCTTCAAAAAAAATCCTTGTTTATATATTGTATATTTTTTTTTACAAACAATATGTTTATATTCACACTCTTATAATGCTATTGTATGTATTAGTTAATAGTGGAAACTTTACTGATTTCAATTATTGTAATTAGAAATAATATAAAGTAATATACGTATAATAGACCTTGAGTTGTGGGACACCTGTATAAACAAGTATTTTATTCTTTGTTATACTATACTTTGTTTGGAAATTCAAATGTGTACAACTGACTTAATTACTTTTTCTAGATCTTGTAACCTCATTAACCGTTACAAATGTAACTCACAACTCTGTGACACTGTCATGGGTGCCGGGCTTCGATGGTGGGCTGCCGTCATGGTTCAGAATACGATTCCGGTAAGTTTTACAATCCATACTTCATAATATTAATAAAATAAAGTAGCCTTTTATTTTATTTAAAGATTTACTAACAATTTTTCTATTAAATATATGTAAAATAAATTACTGGTCACGTTTGTCGGACATCCAACAATTGTTGGAGCAGACGAGTACTGGAGTGGAGACCGCGTCTCGGTAAACGTAGTGTGGGACGCCCCCCGGCTAGATGGTGCGACGATCTGCGCTGAGAACGCGAGGCTGGCAGAAACTGGATGCGTGAAGCCGAATATCGGGCTAGGTGGCGCTTTTTAGGGGGGGCCTATGTCCAGCATTGGACTGCCGCAGGCTATTGATTGATTGAAAATAAACTAATAATTAATAATAATAGATTTCTGCCATTTGGCACATCGATTCAACTGTCATTGTACCCATACTTGTCTCTGTGAATGGACTTATCGGTAAAAATTTTGGACGCTAATCTGTCCAAGTTAGGTTTAGGTAAGTGGGTTAAATTCAAAATTCAAAAAGCAGCCATATTGTGCACGGCTAGCATCGTGAGAAGGTTCGTTTCCTTGGATGCATAATCCTTCGTGTGCTTGGTTTATCCCGCCACGAAGAATTAATAGCCCTAGTAATAATATTATTTTTATAGAGATTTTTTTTTATTAATAATATTGTTATTAAGAGAGAAATATGTAAATAAAAATGATTATAATAATATAAGGCTTTATTCAGATAGAACCCTCCGCGGAAAGATAAATAACTTAATTATATAAGATACAAATCATAACCTACAAATCTTGATACTAAATAGGATTAGATTAAATTAGACTAAACTAGTTATTTTTTGTAATGCTTTTGGAGGGAATAAAAGGCTTTTTATGTTTTTTATTTATTTATTATTTAAATATATACATAGTATATATTACACTAAAAATAATATTATGCATCGACAACCTTGTTATCTATTTGTCTAACGACAAAGGCCTCTTCCAACATTTTTCATTGATTGATTGATTGATTCTTCTCTCTCTCGTTCTTCTAGTCCACAATTTTCCTAGTACTTCTTTTATTTCGTCATCTCATCTTTTGTATTGTCTTCCGCATCTCCTTTTCACGTTCCTCGGATACCAATCGTTGATTGTCTTCCATTCTTTGTATTCTTTGATGGCAATTAGTTATAACTATTATGCCAGTGACAAGTAAAATAGAATTATATCAAATATCTTGGAATGTACTAGTCAGCTTGTCACATTACGTTTTAATAAAATGGTGGCTATTCTACCAAAACCTACTATGGACTTTTTTAATCGACTTAAAAAGTCACGATACGCGCATTTATTTCATATCACTTCAATTATACGTAGTAATCGAACTGTATTGCATAATACGCAACAACAATTAAACAATATAACTTATAATTATATAAGATCGTAGAAATTAAATAAAAAGATGACGTCACTGATGTAAGTTGGTGAGAAAAGTCCATCAATTATCCTACTCCATTTTCTTTCATTTAGAAGATATAACTAATAATTAATATTATCTAAAACTAACTGACAATTATCGACCGATACTGAATGGTAAATCATTGTTGCAGGAAAATATACGAAGATTCGTACAAATACGAAGATGTGATGCCGAGGAATGCCACGTCCTTCACAGTCAATGGTTTGGAGAGGAGCACCGATTACGTGTTCTCTGTAATGGCCATCAACAAGATAGGACAGAGCAAATACCGACCTGATGATACCAAAGCCACAACCCTGAGTAAGTTATCTTGAAATGTGCGGTTAAAATTAATAAGTAATTAATATTAGAAATTATATGATTATATATGACTAATTTTAATTAATTATCAATAAAATAAAATAAAATAATTAATTTTGCCTAAAAACCTACCATGGCGCATATATTGAGGACATATGAAATACACCTATACATATAAAAATAGGAAACGAATTTGTTAGTCTCGCTAAAACTCAAAAACGGCTCGACCGATTTAAATTATATTTTTTTTATTTTCTTCGCTCTAAAACAGGGATAAAAAAATATAAAAAGAATAAAAAAGAGGACAGCTTGAAAAATAAAATTCTTTTTCTTCCTTTTACTTACTTTCCTACCAATTACTTTCTGTATATGTGACTCGTGACGGCTTTATCCTCCAACAGACGAAATATTATTACAAACTACAAAACTTTCGTTGCTTTCGTGCTATTTTGAATATTGCATACCTAAGTACTAACAAACCAGGAGAAGATAAATACAGGGAACATAAAGTGTAGGTAAAACAAAATTCACCGGGCCATCTAGTAAAATATAATTTCGTATATAACTTCTCTTATATTATTTATTATTAAATTATTGATATTATTATAATAATATTATTATATAGTTTTGTTGATTTTCTCATATATATATTTATTAATTATTAATATTTACTCTGAATCAGACTAAAGTAGACAATTAACATAGACGAGATTTATTTTCGTTTTCATTTTGTTTGCTTCTATAATTATTGTAGCTTATGTATACTTGTTTATTTTTAGATATTCTTTAACTATATGGACAGTCAAAAGTTTCACTTAGCTAAGATCCGCGACAATCTGTCAATCCGCGACAATTTGTCGCGGATCTTAGCTAAGTGAAACTTTTGACTGTCCATATAGTGATGGATTTCCGCAAAGTAACGCCTGACACCATTAATAATATTCTTTAACTACATTTTAACTGAAGTTGCCTATTTTCTATCGATAGGATGATAGAAATCTAAACATTATTTCTATCATCCTATCTAAAGAGTGCCACAAGCCCACAAAAATATATCTATAATACTTTAACAAATGAAATGGTGTTAAAGTGTTACAGATATATTTGGTGTGAGCTGGTAGACAGAGTGCCTCGTCGATTAATAAGATAAGTCGATAGGTTCTATTCAATGGTTGTCTAGAAGAAATCGAAGAGTACGCCAATATACCAGCCTTTATATAAAAATATTATAATAATAATAATAATAATTAGTTATTTATTTATATAATGTGAGGTTATAACAAGATGAAAAAAAAGAGACGTATAAAAGCTCCATCACATTGCCACTTACGGCGTACAAATTTCATTAATAATGACACACTATTAGAAATAACTAAAATAATTATTACAAAACTAAAAACATAGCAAGATGATTATAATAATCATTAAAATTATAATTTATTATTACATTTATATATCACTTTTTACTTTACACTATATATTTATCTATTATATAGATTTGATCGACTCTTTAAAGCAAAAAAGTCTTGAATATTATAAATATTGGCATCTATTAGCCATTTATGTAATCTTTTTTTAATAATATAATATATAATAATATAATATATAATATCTTTTTTATGTATAATCCTATATATAAAATTATATAAAAAGCAGTCGTAAATAAAGTGAGAGACGAGAAAAAACTTTTAAGATTTGTGAAAAAAATTGTATCTGATCACTAAAATATATATAACATTATTAAGGATTTAATTTTAGTTATTGTAAAAAAAAATGGTGTCATAAATAAAGTTTTTCTATTTCTATTCTATTCTATTTCTAAAAATAGTCAGTTTCAACGCTGTACATAATTCTCTATTAGTTGTAAAGCTTTGAGACTCAGAATCATTCGATGCGGTATTTTTTTCTGATCCGTATGTCTTTTTTGCGTTTATACCATTTACAGCGTTTTCGCTTTTTTAACTTCATCGGTTTCATGACTTTCTGGCGACTTCTACAATTTCTTTTTCCTAAATAAAGAGACAATTTTACATTAATAAAAGTATTACTAACTCTCCCAAAACGGCTGTAACGGCGATAGAAATTTTTGTGAGTTTTTGTGGTTTATTTACACAATTGGATACGGTAGATGGGGGATTCGGGTTTTTATTTTTATTATATATTTTTATTTATTCTTTTATTATTTACAGTTAACCTATATTTATGTGCGTATATATATATATATATATATATATATATATATATATATATATATATATATATATATATATATATATATATATATATATATATATATATATATATATATATAACATTCATCATTATAACGATAATGTATCACCAACCTACATCAAATATGTTTTTAACACTGTGTCCATCCTACGGTTGTCTGGAAGAAATCGCTATTAGCGATAAGACCGCCATTTTTATATAAATATTACAATCAATAATTGTATAACTTTGTTTTTGGTGCACAATAAAGAATATAACTATCTATATATCTATAATTACTCTTTAAAGTAAGTACGTATGTATTCTCATGAAATTATAGCGCTTGTTTACAAACCATATTTATGAAAAATATCTTACAGACTCTACAAACATGCTCCACTTTCAGCATTGTGTGTATCTATGGAAAATTATGCATAGTTCGCCTCTTAGCTTGTATCCAAAATTTGAATATGTAGATTTTTTTTTATTTTCAAGCAAGATTTAAGCTTCGTACGAAGTTTGACTTCAAAATTTTTGTCTCATGATCAAAATATGATCCTTGTATCGATTCAGTTAGACATCTATATGATTAAAACAAAAATGAATCGCCGAAATGTATGTACGCGTGTAACTTCAGAACGACTGCACCAAATTAGATGTTTCTTTTGTTGTCGTGTTTGTTTATATCAAGACAAGATTTATATTAAAAATAATTATCAAAAATTTGTACCGAAAATCGTCAACTGATCCTTATGTCTGATGAACCTTAGTCAA
Organism: Baronia brevicornis; assembly: GCA_031353405.1. Classification (NCBI taxonomy): domain Eukaryota; kingdom Metazoa; phylum Arthropoda; class Insecta; order Lepidoptera; family Papilionidae; genus Baronia; species Baronia brevicornis. Next base: position 34,781 of record JASFAT010000282.1, on the reverse strand, counting down.
CTGATAGATCAATTCATATTCTTTTGTATTACAAAAGCAAAACTTTGTTTCTGCGCTTCATGCTGTTCTTTCCTTTGACTTTTTTTTTCATTTTTTCATGAAAGTCGGGACGGACAGCTAGTATTAAAAATTATATAAAAAAAGGCCATCTAATTTATTTATCTCTTTAAGATACACAAACAGCGTTACATGTGAAAAAATAATATTTTTTTAAAGACTAATAATGAATTTAATATTAATCCGGAACTCAACCGGTCACCGGACGAAGCGCGGTAGCTAAGCTACCACTCAGACACCGGTTTTGTCGTACTTCCCCAGACAAGCCGACGTGTTTATTTATTTATTTAATTTAATACTTTATTATACACAAAACAGGAAATACAAGAATTAAAAGGAAAGAAAATGTACAAGGGCGAGCTTAACTCAAAATTGAGTTTTCTTCCAGCAAACCCAGGAGTGTAAGAGAGATAAGATAAGCTGTGAGGATAGATATAAGTGTACAACAACAAAATATATTAAAAATATACATAACAATACATACTATATAAAACCATACATATATAAACATATAAATACTAATAATATATAATATAATACTATATAAATAACAGGATACATATATATAATACACACATAATTATATACATATAATTTCTACATACAAATAATATGCCATTCTTTTCAAAAAATTCCTAACTTGTAACTGAACTGAAATTAACTAGGAATTGGATCAGCCTAGTTTAAAACTTAGAGTAAATACTATGCATAATTTTCATAGATACACAGACTGGATTCGTGTAGCCGAAGATCGGGCTAGGTGGCGCGCCTTGAGTGAGGCTGTATCCAGCAGTGGACTGCCACGGGCTGATATTGATAGTGATACATCTATTTATTCCGATACGGGAGTCGTAGCTTTGACTATTGACTAAACTTAGTTAACGAAAATTGTTTAAAAATGAACCTTATTTTCACGCCGCTACCAGATATAATCCCATCATCAGTGCAATCAAGCTCCGAGGAATATAATTCGTACAACGTGCCCGGTGTTTTCATTATAACCGGGACCATAGTTGGTACAGCTCTGATTCTTTTGAATGTATTGCTGGTCGGATTCTGTCTGCATAGGAGAACGAATAAGAGGATCAGAGGTTTGACTGTGTACAATATATTTTAGATTCTAATCATTGATATACTATACTGGACTGAGATATCGTAGAAACGGATAGATAGAATTACTCATTTAAAATAACAGAAGTTCTATTGAATCTCATTACGTATATTCTCTAAGACTTTTGCATTTATTTTTTAACAAGAAGACAAAAAAGCAAGCGTGTCACTCGATAGAAAGCAATCGATGCTGCCTATAGATATTTGCACGCTATAGACATTGCAAGTGTTGCCCGCCTTTCATAAATATCTATAAGTTCATTTATTGAAGGGTAATCAACAAAAAAATCGCCCACAAAATAATTTTATCTCTTCTACTGGATGACTGGCATTTTAGTAAAATACTTATAAGTTGAAACCGTATTTCCGAACCGATGCGAATTCGTAATCTTCAAAAAACAAATCTACACACTCAAAAGCCGACGTTTCTGCAATTATTCTACTTATATGAATGTCTGGGAATGGGAGATGTTGACTGCTTTTCAAGCGACATCCTTGCTCGTTTGCCTTGCCTTTCTATCCAATAAAAAGAACAGTTTAAATGTATTTAAATTTTTATACCGGAGACCACTTTTCATGTATTATAATATCTCTACCGGTATGATATGTCATTGATTAAAATTTCTTCGTGCGAATTTTTGGTACTTTCAGTTTACTGTTATTCAACGAAAAATAATTAATTTACGGAAACTTGAACTGTTAAAGTCTATAGTCGAATCGGTAATATAAAATAAACACCGACGTATAGATACGATTTTATATACACTCTAAAAAACGATTTATTTTCCAAAATATATATTCTACTTCAATGAGCAAACCATATCGTGTGTTACTAGCGCCATCTATCGCTATTAACTGTAAATACATTAGACATTAACGATAAAGCAATTAAGCGATCAAGCGCTTAAAGTTCGCACGTTTTCATTCGGTGTCGTCTTAACCTTTTTATGTTGTTGTTGTTCACCCAATTTTTATTTTTCCCTTCTTTTTCTTTTTCATCAATAGCTTCATCAGAAGTAGGCGAACTAAACGTAGTGTCAACAGAATACGTAGAATCATCAGACGTGTCGAAGACTGTCACGTTGTATGTTTGTGTGACTGGCGCTGTCTTGGTGTTGATCAATGCCGCATTAGTCGCTTGTTTTATTTTGAAAAGGCGCGCTAGAAGGTTGAAAGGTGAGATTTTAATTTGTCTCTTTTCATTTCTGGTATCTACTCCGCTGGGTGAAGCACCCAACGTAACTTGATCTCCCATACGAGAATACGACATTTGTTCTCGATAATATGCTTCTCGATAATATTATAATAGATCATTAAAATCAGCGATCAATGTATCGTGGCCATACAAATCAGTGATCTATCCTTTGACCACACCTGTTTGATACAAATGAAGTAAATAAAAATCGTCCTTAATAGTTTTTATCGTCTTTATATTCTTAAATTGATCTTCATCAACCTGTAGTGCTTCTTTGTACAAATTAGATTCATAATTTGTTTTTTATATTTTAATTTTCGTTCCTTCTATCTTTATTTCATTATTTTCTTTAACACTTATCTCGTATTTACAATGCGTAGTAATTACAATGCTGAAATCTTTTCGTGCAGAACAAGCGGGACAATCTTCAAAATCAGCCACCATAGAAATGTATGCACCGTCATCGTACAACGACACCATGACTGGTGAGACTTTGAGTTCTGTCTCAGAGAAGTCTGAGACATATTCCCAGGACGAAGGAGTTGATGATCGCCAACCGCCACCCATCCCGGAAGTTCCGTCTATGCCGAATCGGCATATGTTGAATCAGGTTTGTAAAGTTCAATATTAAAAAGAACTCAAAATGTATATACTTTGTTTAAAATAGACTCCACGCAAATTTCTTTAACTATAAATTAATTGTATTATTATATATATCAGCCCGCGGCAGTCCACTGCTGGACATAGGCCTCACCCAAGGCGCGCCACCTAGCCCGATCTTCGGCTACACGCATCCAGTCTCTGCCAGCCGCCTTGCGCAGATCGTCGCTCCATCTAGCAGGAGGGCGTCCCACACTACGTTTGCCGAGTCGCGGTCTCCACTCCAGCACTCGTCTACTCCAACTATTGTCGGTTCTCCGACAAACGTGTCCAGCCCATTGCCACTTCAGTCTGCTAACTTGAAGAGCAATGTCGGTGACTCTGGTTCTCCGGCGAATTTCTTCATTTCGAATTCTGTCCACCAGAGAAACCCCGAGCATAGCTCTCTCCATAGCCCTCTGAGCGACTTTGAGCTTAGCGAGGAGACGGACTGTCAGTTTCCACGTCTCGGCACCGTAAGAGAGTACGGGCAGGACGCACTGGTTGAAGACTTTTGTCTTCAGACTTTGTGATATGGGCGACGAGAAGACTTGACGGAATTTTCTGAACGCTGCCCAGTTCTGCTGCGCAATAATTGTATTATTAATTGAACTAAATTAATGATCTGTATTTTCATCCATCATCATTAGGGACCGTCCATAAATCACGTCACACAAATTTTATGGTATTTGTTGATCTCTCTCCTCGTCCTTGTCACAGGTGATCACACTTATGAAACCCCCGCCTCCTAGTGTGACGCTAGATTTTTTTAATTTTATAGTCAGAAGTAATTCAATTAAAACAGCATTTTTTTTTTTCATTTATTCTTATTTTACCTAATTTGTTAAAAATGACGGCGACGTGGTCCGCCAACTGTCTCGTCCTGATTCCCACGAGGGCGAGAAGCAACTAACGGAGAGCCGTTTCGCTGCGATGAATGTGAGAGGAAGGATGGATGTATAGAAGGGTGAAGGTGGAGAAAGCAAGGAAGACGTGCCGGGATCGTAACCAATGGAAATCTGTGGTCTCTGCCTACCCCTACGGGAATCAGGCGTGATGATATGTATGCATGTATGTATGTATGGATTATGGCAAGTCAATAGAGTAATCTACGACTTCCTTGCTTCTTAATGCCGGAAGAATCATCTCACCAAATAGATGGAGTTGACAAATGAAGAACCTTCTTAGAAGAAGTTTGGGTTTCATATGATTTGTTTAAAAACTTTAAATATAAGAAAATAACATTTTCAATTGTTCTGCAGCAAACTGACTCGTATCTTATGGACGACCCTGGACTGGTGATCCCTCCCCCCCTGGACTACCCGCCACCGAACTACGCGGTGTACGAAGGTGACCACGCCAGGACACTTCCGCATCCGCATCGGCATAAGGACATCAGTGGGCACAGTACGCTAGGAAGGAGTGCCGGTAAATTTAACATTTTACAAAACGAATTTTTCACTTGCTTCGGTACAGGGTGTTCATAACTGCAAAACCAATATTTCTTTTCACACAGAACCACAAAAAAACATGTAAACATAAACACAAATAACCACATAAAAAGGTGCAAGCAAAAATGATTCTGTTACAAAAATTATCTGAGACTTTTCCCGCCATTTTTATCAGTGACGTCGTTTTATTTCATTTTCATAATCTTATATTATTATCAGTTATATTGTTTAATTGTGGTGGCGTGTTATACAATATAGTTCTATTAAGGCGTATAAGTGAAGTGATATGAAATAAATGCGTGTATCGTAACTTTTTAAGTTGACTGAAACACGCCATAGAAGCTTTTGATGAAGTAGCCTCCATTTTATCAAGACATAACGTGATAAGCTGACTTTCAAGAGATTTGATTTTGTCGTATTTACTTGACACTGGCATAATAGTTATAACTGAATGCCATCATAGAAAAGAAACGAAAAATTATCTGGTTTTTTTGTCGAGTCTTAGATAACTTATTTATTCAAGGCACAATACAAACAGCATCAAAGATAACAATCAAATTAAGTTAAAAATTAGAGTAAAGTACTACACTATAATTTTTTGGTATAATTAAAAATTAACATTAATGCGCCAAAGGATCTTAGGTCAGCCTTTGGTCAGCTTTAATGCTGTAGTAGACTACAGCGCTGGTTATTCCAACACCTGATGGAGCGTAGGTCACACAAAAAATACAAAATAAATCTAAAAGATTTCTCATTCTTCTCATCTGATTGTTCCTCTTATCCTTATGGTGATTGATAATTCTTCTTATCCTCATGGTTTTTCGTCAGGTAAACAAAATTACGTGCCAGCCCCAAGCCCGATGCCCCCCCTCGACGGCTCCTACTACAACATGGCTTCAGACAGATACCTCTCTTACCCGCCTCTCATCGGAGAATATTTACATCAACAGGTCAGTATGTATAAATATCAAATTGCGGTGGTAGCCTATTCGATTTAAACTATTCATTTCAGTTAACGTCCTGGATCGAATCCTCCAAATCCTGGAGTGGTGTCAAACAATTGGCCACAGACAGAACGAGATAGAGAAGCGTGATGGAATAATGATGGAATGGTTGGAAGAACGTGTCTACCCTATGCACCATCATGGGGACTTGAGACTCAGACTTAAGACTTGAGATTTCATTTGACGTGAATTGAATGAATTCAAGCATTAAGAGCTCAGAATTTGTTTTTCACAGCCCATATACGTTATTTACGCCCTAATATTGAATGGGAATACATACACTGTCCAAAGCGGATTAGCTGAGTAACCAGACTCGAAATAAATATCTGTAGGCCGTACATATATTTATCCCAATGTGGAGATCGAACTCACGACCATGGACTCAGTGGACGGCAGCTCTCCATAGACCCAATTGATCGTCGACTTCCGAACGGTTAAAGTGATTTCTATTAATTCTAAAAACATTGAACGTCGTCTCATTTTTTTAATCAATACGTCATTCTTTTACAATGTAGTCGATTAATATATGTGAGTCATGACTTATTAAATTGACGGTAAAAGTTCATAGAATGTTTTGATAGAATTGGCCACCTTTATATCAAGACAACGTGAGAAGCTGACTAGTACATTTCAAGATACTTGATGTTATTATATTTTACTTGACACAATAGTTACAGCTAATTGCCATCAAAAATAAAGAAAGAACATGTCAAATGTCACAGCGAAAAGACCATTGACAGAGATGCAAAAGTCCGTACGACTTTTACACTCTCTATAACTACACTAGTCTCATATTTTTAAAAATCGTTTGGCTCAGAGTTTATACCTTTTACCTTTTAACTTCTGCGCTAAGGGTCCGGATATAAATCCGGACAGGATATAAGTAGCGGGTAAAAGCTTTTGCCCGCGGCTTCGCTCGCGTAGAATTTGATCTGCCACATTTTAAATAAATATATCTTTTTTACTTAATTTATGGTTCATAATTTTGGTCATAATAGCTTCCACATAAAAGGTATATTTATGCTGTCGCTGACTTTTATTTAGAACTATTCAAGACAAACAATCCTACGGTACATCACCTTTGTGTAACTCCAATGGTTTAGGCAGCGTACGCCAAGATAGCTCTCAGAGGCCAGATTTTTTTCTGACTTAATTGACATGTATCGTTATATTACGACCAAAAAAAAATACATAAAATCATTATAAATTGCCTATATGTTATTCCGATGTATAACCTATATTACTGTAAAGTTTCATCCATCCAAATCCATCCAGTAGTTTTTTCGTGAAAGAGTAACAAACATACATCCATTCTCACAAACTTTCGCATTTATAATATTAGTAGGACTGGATTATAATATTAGTAGGACTAGTAGGATTATTTCAGTCGAATTCTCCTCCAGTAAAATCATTATTATATGTACATGTATTTTATCGTCTGATGTATATATTTCTCTTGTAGCAATCCGGTAGAACACCAACACCACCTCAGCAATACAGCGCGCAGCCATTACCGAAGCCCCACCTGATGAACGGAGGTGTTCCGATGGGATCACCATCTCATATCACTAGCCCGCCGCATAGCTATGGATTGGATGGTAAGACAATTGACCTCAATCCCCATAAAATGTTTAGTATTAGATCTTATCTATAGGAGCGTCCATGATGCTCTTACCCTTAAAGTCCTTTGTAAGGAATGCTTCATTTGTTTATAAGAGATACATGTTGGCATAACTGAACTGACCATTTTTTATTAGCTCAAAACGGGACGCCATACTTCCATATTAATATTATAATGCCATGGTGCTTTTTATGGGATAGGAAGGCAAACGAGCAGGTGTGTCACCTGATGGAAAGCAATCAACGCCGCCCATAGAAATCTGCAGCGCCATAGGCAGTGCGGAAGCGTTGCCGACCTTTAAGGAAAGTGACATTATGGGTGGTGATGGGAAGTGGAGGGGAAGCCCTCCCCTTCCCCTGTTGGGCCTTCGGAACTCAGACTCACCGTACGAAGCGTGGTAACTAACCTACCACTCAGACGGCGGTTTTCAGCGGGAGTGTGGTACTTCCCCGGGCGAGCCGGCCCATTCATGCTACAGACAAATGATATGCCATTCTTGACAAAGTATTCGCCTGCAGTCTGATCTCTTCATTTTAAATCATATCCACCAGAGAAACAGATTGATATTTGACAGTGATTTCTTTCTATCGCAGGCTTGGATAGGCAGTCAGCTAGTGGCACGCTGAGGCGGCAGAGGCTCGAGAAGATGGCCGTCCCACCTCCAGACGTTACGGTGCTGCATCAGGGAAACTGCAATCAGGTAATTTCACTTCTTAACACGTACGATATTCATTATTTACTTCTGTTCAATAACATTTTATTGGTGCTAGTTAGGGAATTCAAATTCAAATTGTTTCCCCCTCTCCCCCTCTCCCCTCTCCCCCTCTCCCCCTCTCCCCCTCTCCCCCTCTCCCCCTCTCCCCCTCTACCAGTTTTGCAACACCTTCCGATCTTCAAAGTTTGAATATATGACTTTTCTAGACAGTGTCCTATCTTTTTCTCGCGCGCATCTATTTTCTATTAACTATCTTTATCACGTAGATTAGGACGTCATGTCAATTTATTTTTAAAACATTCTAATGGCTTGCTTGGCCAGGATTTCGAGATTTCAAAATGGGGTTTCAATCGTTACATACATAATCATTTATACACTATCGTTTTAATAGTTCTACAAAAAAATGACTTTTCATACATGTGTTACACAAAAATATGAATAATAATGAAGGGTATTCTCTTGTTGCAGCATTCTCAACTGTCGCAGACACAACTACCGATAAAGCAGCCGCAATCTATTCTGAAAGACCCATCCAGGCACAAATACGTGAACCAGTACGGAAGCCCAGTATCCTCTAGCACACCGCAGAACAGCAACTCAAGCCAAATCCTAACAGTGCAGAATCTCACCACGGACGTGCCACAATACGGAACAATCAGAAAAGAGAATAAGAAGCAGAACGTGACTATAGACGAGTCGTTCAACCAGCGGAGTGAAACCCACGTAGTGTAAGAAGTATGAGAATAAAGAAGAGGGAAATAGAAATAGGAGAGTGTCAAAGCGAGTTTCGAACGAAGAAAATTAGTGTTTAATAGTGACGAATAAATACTGTGACATGTGAAGTGTAAATAGTGAACTAGATAAAATTTTAGATAGATATAAAAATTCGATTGAATGTGATACGGACTAACGATGGAGTTAATTAGTGTCCACGGCTAGATAGGAGTTTCGGTACGGTGCGACTTGGGCCGCGTAAGTTTAACGCTCGGCCCGGTATGGTTGTAATACGTTTGACTGATATATTACAATTGTAATTAACATTTACCCGACACAACGTCCAAAAGACATTACAAAGTACGAAACAGTTTGTACTGTAATTATTGTTAGGTAAATAATCGATATAAAAAAAAATTGTTCTAATTCGTCTAAATTGTTTGCCAATCGATTGTATGATTCCCACGAAGGATCTCTTTCTTTCTCATTAAGTTTTAAATGTGTCATGGTGATTTAAATATGTCATGACACTGTTACGATATAGGATTTTTCAAATATTATCTTTTTACAAAATTTATGGGAGAATTTTAAATTTACCCCGAGTTTTTTAAGACTTGTTCTTAAGATGTTGAATTGCATTTATTGTTATAAATATAATTACTATTAGACGTTTTTCAACTAATCACACTTGTTGTTTAAAGTTGGACGCCCAATTCCTTTCACATTCCTTTATTCCCTTCTGCCCTTCCATTTATTTCCTTACCCTAAAGCGAGCAAAGCTTCGGCAATGCACTTAAAATTATGGATAAACTTTAACAGCAGTGATTGCTTTTACAATCATAAAAAAAGTTTCTAAGATTGAATGAATCCTTTTTTTTATTTTTCAACTGATTTGGACATATTTTTACATACATTATTATATTTTATTCTAAATAGTTAAGGTATATTTTCTTATTATTTCATATTATTGTATTAAATTGTGATTCGCTGTGATTTTTGAAGCGAATAAACAATGTGTCGATAGTTGAAAAACGATAATCCTTTTGTTAATAAGTGTACTATTTAAATTTTGTAAATTCATAGATTTTTTTCCAATTCCGCTCCGCTAAAAACTTCACACGTGTATATACATAAATGTGAACGGAAATAATACTCAAATTGCGAACTGACAATAATAATAAGTTCTTTTTTTAAACTAATTATTAATTTGTCCCCCCGCTTACAATTCATTGTAAATAAATTGTGTAATTGTAATTTTTTCTATTATTAGCTTTTCTACTCCAAAATTTAATCGGTTTTAATAAAAATACCAAAGTTTTATTAATTTTATTTTAATTTTTAAGCTACTTAATTATTTTAATTATTATTATTTTTTTTCTATTTCGTTTTTGTGACAACCATCTTATAGTGTTTGGCTTAACTCATTGCGACAAACAAACTTACAAAGATAATGTTGAAATTATAAGAAATTTTTTGTCTGAAAATTATAAAAATCCATCCATTGACAAAATACGACTTAATTATTACAGATGGATCATATTTACTGTTACATTTCGAATTTAAAATAAAAAAATATTAATACACTTTTTGTTTTATTTTAAATCCTTTTATTTAATTTTTTTTTTGTTGCCTTTTTTCGATTAAAATAATTCAATTATTACGAACATATCAAGTTAAATGAATTTGATTTCATTTTTTAATAAAGATGTGCCAAAACGGTTGGGTTTTCCATAACTTGCGATTTAATAATTATTAATTATTAATAATTATTGTTAGTTATTGTAGCTGTGTTACGTCCTTCTAAATTAAGTAAATTTAGTGAAATATTCAAACCGTGCCTTATACTTTTACGCCATTTTGAGGATAAAATATCACTTAATGTATTGCCAAATAGAATAAAAAAAACGAAAAACACTTTCTTAGGTAATAAGTGTAGTTGTTTTTTTTTAAATTCCGCTGAAGAAAGCTATAGATGTCGTGCAGTCTGTTTTCAAAATAACAAAGACTGAGGTTAATTTCAAATTTCGACATTTAATTTGGAAGTTTCCAAAACAAAAAATTTTTCGAAATCGTTATTTTTATTAAAGTACTATTAATAAATATTGTTAGGATACTACTATTAAAGTATGTTCACTTGACAAGTTGGACAAGATTTAATAAAATAATGCGTTGCTTAATAATGTTAGATTATTGTTTGCTATTTGTAAATGTTTATAAATATTTCTGTTCTGTTAACCTAACTCAAGAGCTTGTCATTTAGTGCTAAATCGAATGTTCAAATAAATACTGTCAATATATCTTAATGTAATTTAATATAATTGAAAAAAGTCAATGTTAAAATTTCGAAAAAAAATAAGTAATCGTGATTTTTAAATATAAATTCATTGTAATTTTCTAGTTGATTATTATCATTGGTATAATTTTTGAAATAAGAAATAATATAATAATTATTTTCGTATTTATTTTGAAAAATGTAAAACGGGACATCGATGTGTTTAAAAAAAATTTAATACAAGAGAAGCTGAGAAGATCTAGATATATATTTGTATTTTTTTTTATTCATATTGCAGATAATTAACACTAATTGGATCAGTGGCGGGAGCCCCCGCCTGCGGAGTTAATGGTCGCGGGTTCGATGCCCACATCTGAATAAATATATGTATGCTCTACATATATTTATTCCGAGTATGGTAACCCCACCAGTCCGCATTGGACAAGCGTGGTGGGTTAACGTCCGTTCCTCCGGAAATAGACAAACCCATATTCAGCAGTGGGAAGTTTATGAGCTGTAAAAAAATTACAGATAATGGATACTTGAAAAAAGGAACCTATCAAAAAAATCCACATCAAAAATATAAATATATTATTTTTCTAAACAAGCCTTTCGTTAGACCACAGTTTATCAATTAAGCAGTCGGTGTACCAAACTTTTGAACTAAGCGTTTTGGATTCAAATCCCACTCGATAAATTAAATTTGTTTAAATTACAAATTTCGTTGCCAGATCTCTGGGCGTATTTTGTTGTATATTTAATGAACGAAAACACTATATTTTTTCCTCAAATCGATTAAAAAAATCATTCCATTTGATAAAGGAGGTCTTGCGATAAAATGCCATATTTGTCCAAAATGTATTTTTTTTTTCGAAAAATGTATGCGTAAGTGGATTTATCATCTCATCTCGATTTGCCGATTGATGTTAAGTCTTTAACAGCGCCATCTGTGGGATGTTATCCGCATTGATACATGCAACAACATTGTAGTTGGCAGTCGGGCTCAATATCGATGTAACTGGGAGGTTTGTAGTCTTTTCTGCTAGATGGCGCTGCTTGCAGACAAAAACGAAAAGAAGAAACTTAGTAATGTCGACAAACAGGCTGGCAACGCATTTGTAATGAGTGGTGATCTTCATTTCCACCCATTTTCAACTCTGCTATTAAGAAAATCTATTTTGTTTTCACTCCTAATTTGTGTAGTAATGAACATTAACCAACCATACTGCTTAAAAGCGAATTCGGGTGGCATCGAAACAAAATGGTAAAGGACATTGAAAAAAGGCCTGCGATGTATTTTTCAATGTAATATATCGATAAAACAAAAATACATCGATGTTTTCAATACATCGATTTCTTTTTTTGACAAAATGCCAGTTTAGATAAAAAAATTGACAATCTTGAAACTATTTTTCTTTTAAACATAATACTGTCAACATTTTTCTGTTTAATAATAAACGAAAAGATTTAAAAGTATAGTATAAAAGTTTCGCTTACTTTATATATTTTTTAAAACGTACATACGTTGTTTTTATCATTACAATAATACTCATTACTATTTTCTCTAGATTTTCTTTTTCGAGTAAATAACATCGATATTTAATCGATTTATTGATGAATTAACAAAACATCGGATTGAGTTGTTACATGGGTACTATACATCGAGTGTTTTTAAAACATCAATGTATATCGTCCACTACTAAATTACTTTAAGATCACAGATATTTATCCCGATAAAAGAATCAGCCGTTGACCCGGAACATCTTCCAACTATGTCTCAACTATCTAGTTACAATACAGTAATTCATTCAACTATATTGATAGCCTCATAAACGACAAGGAAAAACATTCGGTGATGTACAAATAATTATATTTTCATTTGAAGGACAAAAAAAAATACAAAAGAAACAAAAAAACAATAAGCTCATCATCAGCTACGGTAGTCCACTGCTGGACAAAGGCCTTCCGCAACACTCAGCACCTAACCTAATCTTTGGTTATGTATCCAGTCTTTGTCAGCCATCACCACCAACTTGCGCAGATCGTCACACCATCTAGCCGGGGGGGCGTCCCACACTACATTTGCCGAGACGTAGTCTCCACTCCAGCACTCATCTGCTCCAACGATTATCGGATCCTGTGACCAATCAATTGTTACTTCAGTTCAAAATACTATGTCGGTGACTTCGTGTAACCGGAGAAATCATATCAACCAGAGAAACTCCGAGCATAACTCTTTCTATAGCTCTCTGAGCGACTCAATTGTGAAGCAGATGGACTGGCAGTATCCAAGTTTCATGATTAAAATTTTTCTCAACATATTATAAAACTTGAAGGACAAATCGATATGACGGTAGTTCAAATATAATCAACGAAGAAATCATTTATATCGATAATGAAATAATATAAACAAACTATTAATAATAAAAATACTATATTATTTATAAAAGTAACATAATAGTTATTATAATTTGGTACTCATTTTTATTAAAACATAAATCTATTTATTTTATAAATCAGACACATTGATGTACCCACTATTCAAAGTAAATAATATTCACCCTCATGTTCATTGTATAATAACCCAACTCGCTAATGTATTAAGGTTGTAAATCGTTCGATAATTCCAAATGTGACTTTAAAATTACCTACTTACATAAAGCTCATGATGTATAATCAGCATAAATTGGATTAAAATATATGTTAAATGATATTTGTTTTATTTTACTTACATTCATACATATATATCGTCACGCTTGTTTCCTCTAGAAATATACAGAGTCCACAGATCTCCATCTGCTACGATCTCTGCATACTTTCCTTACTTCCTCCACACTCATCAATATCTTCATGCAAGCTCGTCGGTTTTTAGAAAGTCCAAAGTACACCTAAGGTACTCTGGACTTTCTAAAAAACTTCGGTAACTGCGTCAAGATTTTCCCACGGAATCAATGGTCGCGTATTCGATCCCCGCATCAGAATAGATATAATTATGAATTAAAAATATTTATTCCGAGTCTGGTAACCCCGTCAATCCGCATTGGACAAGCGTGGTAGGTTTAACGTTCGTTTCTCCAGAAATGGGGAGGCCCGTGCTCAGCATGGGACATATATGGGCTGTCAAAAGAAAATATTTTCCTTGGTCTTCCCCTATCGACAATTCCATCCACATTCGCAACGTAAATTTTAATCTATTATAAATAAATAAATTTATGGGAGTATAAGGTAAACGGGCAGGCCTGATGGAAAGCAATCAACGCCGCCCATAGACATCCGCAATACCATAGACATCCGCAATACCATAGGCATTGCGGAAGCGTTGCGAAAGTGTTGGATTATTTTTTAAAGGTTTAATCAATATATGACAACCACAAAGAAATGTTTCATTCCAACCATATTGATCCATTACAGTATATTTCTTTGAAACTGTCGCTGAAGTTAACTGGTTGCATAGAATTTGACGAGAAAACTGGTTTGCCACTCATATAGATAAATAAGAATATATAAAGACGACCGATTGGCTCAGTGACAGGACGGGGAATATATAAAAAAAATACATATTATAAATATTTAAAAGAACTATAAAATTTATAAATAAAATTCAATAACTTTTACGATGATGAGAAGTGAAGGGTTTATTTTTTTTTAAATTATTTCGTGTACATACTGATCGTTTACATACTGACAGGCAGACTCTTAGAAATTTCCCACAGTATTCTATGCTACTCGCTGAAGTAGTCACGTCTAGATGCTGAGATGGTTGTCGGGTTAGTTTTATAGACTTTACTTTTGAGGTACCCACACAGAAAAAGGTCTATAGGAATGAGATCCGCTAACCTGGATGGCCACAAGCAGGTCTTATTAATTTGTTTGGGAAGAATACACGAAGAAGATCCATGGTCTCTATAACAGTGTGAGGTGTGGCGACATCTTGAAACTATGTACGTGAAGAGAGGGCAGGATGTTCTCTTAATATCGGCAGAAAATAATCAGTAGGCATAAGTTTACTGGTTTTTTTTATATATTTACGGCTATCCCCCGCAAGGGTTGGCAGAGACCACAGAGCTCCATCCGCTACGATCTCGGCACACCCTCCCCGCCTCCTCCCCACTCATCCATTCTTCCTCTCACATTCATCGCAGCGAAACGATTCTCCATTAGTCGCTTCTCGCCCTCGTGGGAATCAGGACGTGACGAGTGGCGAACCACGTCGCCGTCATTTTTCAACAAATTATTTATATTACAATTCGTCTTAGTGAATCCCACGAGCCGCAAGGAATGATGGAGGTCAGCCCCAACAGAGCCCCGCATGCTGAGGTAAAGCACCATAGTACCAGGGTGAGCCCGACCCCGGGACGAACGAGACGCTTGCGACTAAGCTCGCCCCTAGCCACGCATCCATTGCCACAGCAGACCTTGGATTGGCGGAGAGGAAGGGAAAAGGATAAAGAAGACAGGTCAGGAAAGAAAATGCGAATTGTTGGGGTTACCAGACTCGGCATATATATTTATAATCTACACATATATTTATTTCGATGCAGGAATCGAACACGCGACCATTGACTCCGTGGGCGGAGGGCCCCGCCACTGAGCCAATCGGTCGTCACTGATTATCGTTTACTGATTATTCGGTGTTTATCTTAATTCTGCGACCGAACATCCTGTATTTGTTATATATTGATTGATATTGAATATTGGTAGATAAATCTATTTCCCGCCAATAGTTCCGCTTAGTGTTGAAGTCAGCAGTGAGCGTGTCAACAGCATTAATAATTCGAGTCCAAAGTTTGAATCTGAATCACATATGTTAAGTACATTCCGACTGTGCGAATGGTGCAGACATCAACAAGATTTGTGGCCTAAATTACAAACTACAGCGGGTATATTTTCAAAATTTACTCTAGCCCTAGATCCCCTGTTGTTCGTCAAAGTCCAATTACAATGAAAGGTGCTGTGAGGCTTAAAGTGATGACAACACACACACGCTCACACACACATGCAAAAAGATACAGAGAGAAAAATCTATAAGAGCTTATATTCAATCTTCAAAGTCCAATATCAAGAAAGGTGTTGTGAGATTTTAAGTAATGGCATCCCATCTTACTATTGATGGCAACACACACATACAAAGTTAGAGAGAGAGAGAGAGATAAATCTATAAGAGCTTATATTCAAAAATTTCTCCAAACACTATTTTTAACACTGGTTTTAATATTCCGTGAATTTTTCTTGAATCTCAAAACAAATAGAGCGAGATATTCCAACGTGTTTACGAAGCCTTTATATTAGTCATTAAAACAAAGAGAAAACTACCGAATTATCAACACAGAAGACTAAAGATGATCATCCAGAAATAATTTCGCAAGATGATACACAAAATAATTCTTGTCGTGGTAATGATATATATGAAAGTTCATATATATCATTACCACGACAAGAATTATTTTGTATTTCCGCAAACGTACGCGTTTTCTTGTCAGAAAGTGACAATACATAAAATTGTGTTTAGGTTATTTTTACTGTTTTATATTAATAAATTTCAGATATTACTTTCTTTATTTCAAAGTATAATTTATTTTTGTAATAAACTTAATTAATTAAAATGTGTAAGCATAAATAAATTTTTAAATCAACTAAAACAATTTTTTTTTAGTATTAATTATCCCTAATTCTCTTTTTACACGAATATTTTGGGAACGTATCTATCATGTGAAAAGAGAATTAGATGTTCATAATCTTGAATTACACAATTTATAAATTTATTGTCTGTAACATGAATGGGCCTGCTCGTCCGAGGAAGTACCACACTCCCACAGAAAACCGGGCGTCTGAATGGTAGCTTAGCTACCGCGCTTCGTACAGTGACTGGTTGAGTTCCAAAGGCCCACACCCCTCCCCCCTCCCACTCCCCCTCCCTCACCACAATAAATAAACTTTTTTCTATTCTATTCTAATTTAACAAGCCCGATACCCGCATCAAAATCAATATTTTTACTCTCTAAAAGTCTTATTTTTGCGTTCTGATGTTGTCACTTGTGTGTCTATGAATATATCCATAAAACAAATAGTCTCAAGATCTGTGAATGTAAAACTTTTTATATTTTTTAATTCATTACATCAATATTTATAGATTTATCGCTGCCGCCTGTGCATTACACCACAAGCCATTGGAGCGGGAATTCATATTGATATGTTAATAGTTGTGGAAGTTATACGAGTCAGGTTTTGGAACTAGAGTGAATGAAGGATGTAAGCATTAATTCGAATTACTCCAGCATTTGCGAATGGACATCAATGTAATATAATTTGCTTCATAAAATGGCATGCTTAGGATGAAAGATGACTGCTGGAAGAAATTTACGTTGCGGAGGTGGATGGAAGGGTCGGCAGGGGAAGACCAAACAAACTACCTACCTACCCATACGGGAGACAGGCTAGAAGGTATGTGTGTATGTATATATGGGTGTGTTTGTATCTACTACGTAAATATCATAGTTGATGTCCACCTTTGTACTAGAAGTGTATGTATGTGTGTGTATGTGTGTGTGTGTGTGTGTATGTGTGTGTGTGTGTGTGTTTATATAAAGTACGTCACAGTTAAAAAGTTTTTGTGACGGTAATTTTAGTTAAATCGCTCGTGTTTCTCGTTCTCTCGTACTCGTGCTTATTTTAAATTTTCGCATTCCAGACTTCCAACTTTAGGATGGAGACAATGTTAAAAAGATAATTTGATGTAGGTGGTGGTACATTATCGTTATGATGAAAGAGAAGAAAAAAATATATCAATAACCAAAGATAAAAGCTATAAGAAAATATATAAGTATATATATGTATATATATATATATATATATATTTCTATATATATATATATGTCAGCTATAGATAGAGTATACTATGCTATATTTCTTGACAGATCCTTCTCTACAAAATCCACATCAAGGACTTGGAATATATCAAAAAGAAGAACATTTAAGAAGTCTACTCGCTTAAAGAAATATTGGTTCTATTTCATTTCAGATAACTGTAAGCAACATACATATTTATTTATTTATTTTGAAATATTAAAAATCTACCCTCACTCACCGCAGATCTTGGCCGTCCGTATCGGCGCCCGGTTTATGCAATAGCTATTTCAGCGGACCCATATTTATTGAACTAAAGTAACGTCAGCAAATAAATTTTATGTGACCATTCTTATTAACACTCTAATTCTTATTATTCCCGAAACGTGGACGCTGACAGTCCTTCTGCTTCACTCACAAACTCAGAGTCGCTCAGAGAGCTATGTAGAAAGCTATGCTCGAAGTTTCTCTGGTAGATATGATTCGGAATGAACAAATCCGCAAGAGAACTAAAGTCACCGACATAGCCTTTCGAATTAGCAAACTGAAGTGGCAATGGGCTGGTCTCATTTGTCGGAGATCCGAGAATCGCTGGAGCAAACGAGTGCTGGAGTGGAGACCACGCCTCGGTAAACGTAGTGTTGGACGCCCCCTGGCTAGATGGTGCAACGATGTGCGCAAGGCGGCTGGCAGAAACTGGATGCGTGTAGCCGAAAATCGGGCTAGATGGCGCTTCATGAGGAAGACCTATGTCCAGCAGTGGACTGCCGCAGGCTATTGATGATGATGATGATGATGATTCTTATTAACACGTTCAATGCGTATCACCTTTATCGTCCCGACGCGGTGCGCACAAAAACAAGTCTCTCTCGCTCGTGCGAAACTTGTACCTTAGCTGTACGAGTTCGACAGAGACGAATATTATTTTATTGTTACAATTTTAGTCTTTGTTTCTTTTTTTGCTCAGAAAACAGTAAGAAAAATCAACAATTCTTTTCTTGTCTCTTACTTCCAATTACTCTCAATAGATGGCGTTCGTGACGGATTTATCGTCTAACGGACGTGTTGTTATACAAAACTGTCGTTTCTTTTGTGCGAATTTGAAAAGTATTGCATACCTAAGTACTATAGTGATACATTGATAAATGTAGCACTAATGTAATAAAACTTTTTATTTGAATATATTAAGACCCCTTTATATTATGTTATTTTATATTTAATCTTTTTAAATTCGTAATTTTAAAATTTAAAAGAAATAAATTGTTTTATTTTATTTATAAAATATTAGTTCGACAGACTTCATTCGATAGACGTGTTACCGATCCGGCATAAGAAATTGAAATTATATATATATTGGGATATAAAAGATAAAGTGAAAATGTGAATAAAGTATATTATAATAGTGTGAATATAGTATAGTAGATATAGTATAGTAGAGTGAATATAGTATAGTAAGATATAAATGTACAATGAATAGAAAAATAAATTAATTTGACTTGGAATAATTTCAATTACATCAAAGATAAAACACCCTAAAGATCCCGTGTCTAACATACCAGGAAAAGATAAGCCTACTAGGAGATATGATTTTCGTTACACTGAATTAAAAAAAATGTAGGTGAAACGAAGTTAATTTGGTCATCTAGTTAAATATACTTTTCGGAATTCGTCTGGGGCATAGAACAGTATTTAATATTTATATACTAGCTCATACGCTCAATATATTTTTCGAATTATTTTAATAAAGTTTTAGGAAATCAATTATTGACTCCATCTAAATATTATGTTGTGTTTTTACTGACCGTACATAACAAGCTTAGCAGAAATTCCTCTCGTAGCGACTTATATCAAATAATATGGGAGGAGATCGACATGGGTCAGATCTGAAATCAACGATATTCGATATAAGCCAGCGTTATGTTTCAAAATGTATTTTATTTATCTTTATATTACCTATCTTATTTAAAAAAAAACTATGAATCTCCCACGGGGACTATGGTGCCTTACCTCAGCATGCAGGGCTCTGCTGGGGCTGACCTCCATCCTCCCTTGCGGCTCGTGGGATTCACTAAGGCGAATTTAATATATCTAATTTGTCGAAAATGACGGCGACGTGGTTCGCCACCTGTTACGTCCTGATTCTCACGACGGCGAAAAGCGATCAATGACGAGCCGTTTCGCTGCGATGAATGGCAGCGGATGGAGCTCTGTGGTCTCTGCCAACCCCTGCGGGGGATAGGCGTGATAATATATATATATATATATATATATATATATATATATATATATATATATATATATATATATATATATATATATATATATATATATATATATATATATATAAACTATGAATAGACACTTAAAATCTAAATTACAAAGAATAGGTCTAATAGATTCAATCAATAGTTGGCTTTCATATATAGTACAACATTGGAAGGCGAGTGAAAGCTGGTAATCAGGTTAATGGAGCCCTGCACTCCTTTCCCTCCACTCCAAAAGTCAGAATGTGTCTAAAACGGCCCGACTGGTGGTTCATCAGGGGTGCTTGTTCCGACTCTTATGTACGGTAGTGAAAGTTGGGTTTGACAGAAGAGTCATGAAAGCAGACTGTACGCGGTAGAAATGAGAGCATTAAGAAGTATGTGTGGGTATCTTTGAATGATAGAATAAGGAATGAAGATATAAGAGAGCGATGTGGAATAAAAGAAGGTGTCGTGACAAAAGTTGAGAAAGGGATGCTTAGATGTTTTGGGCACATAGAGAGGATAGATGAATGGCGAATGGCAAAAGAAATTTATGCTGCGGATGTGGATGGAAGTGTCGGTTGGGGAAGACCACAGCTAACATACCGTGACCTAATTGCCAAAGCTTTTAAGAAAGGCCAGGTTAAGAGTATCCTTAACTGGCGGGCTTGCATGAGGAGAATGATGAGTGTGGAGGAAGCAAGGAAAATATGCCGAGATCGTGATCGCAAATGAAGATATGGTCTCTGCCTACCCCTACAGGAAACAGGCGTGACGATATGTATTTATTAATGAAACACCATTCAAAGTAAACTAGTTATTTATATCTAGTTATAGCTATTAACTGAAAACTAGAGAAATATTTATAATTTTAAATGTAATATATATATTCAAATACATAAATAATGTACATTGCAGATGCAGGTTTTTTGAAAATATCATCTATTGTAGTAAAATGAAATGAATTATATGAAATACTTATACATTATAATTACAACATAAATAGACAGCTAGATAACATTTCAATAAATTGGCTCACGCTCTCTATATTTTGGTTAACTTGTTAGTGTATCTGTAGAGATACATCAGAATTACAAACGTAATATATTTATCAATGCTTTTGGCATATCCCACAAGATACATGTGATTTTTTTTAAACTACCCTCATGAATTTATTTTAAGTTTTTTTTCTAGACACCTTGGGTCGTTAGGGTTAAGTGCTATGAATATTATTTTGATATTCAAAAAAATAAGTCTGCCAAGTTAAAGGTTAAAAGTCACCCTTAACGGATCAGAGAGAGCATTCTATTCATGTAACATTACAAAATTTTGTGCCTACTTATTTATAATAGCAAACTTATTGAGGAGGAACTTTGCATGCAGTTTATTATAAGTCAGCAGAGAATAAATGTCGTTAGCAAATTTAAATAGTTTAGTGGTTTCAAAAACTCTCAACGCGAGACCCGCTTAAACTTTGCACTAGAGGTCGCTTTTATCGTCGCAAAGTGCAGGACATAGAGTTGTTTTTGAATTAATTTATAAACCGGACGGCGTAGTAAAATTACAACAGTAATAACTACACCTGGCAACAAGAGAGAGAGAGAACAAACTCGATTTATCAGAAAATTTAATTTCCTCTGAGAAGCTTTTAAACTGAACATCAGATGTGTAGTTATTTCCCGGGTAGCTGAGTTAGTGTACAAGAAATAATAGTGTTTTGAAGTTGCTTTATTTTTACCTCACTGTATAAGCTTGTGCGGGACTTGTAGCTATTTCTTTAAACGCTAACAAATACGAATAACTCAGACATTCAAAATTTTACTTTAGTTAGATCCGCGAAAAGTTTACAAAAACAGAAAAATAATTGATCGAACCCGCGACCATTGACTCCGTGGGCCCCGCCACTGATTAATTATCTGCAAGTGACGATAAGGTGTGACTTATTCTGATATTACTTTCCTAGTTTTGTTTGATTATCGCGGATTTTAACCAAGTAAAAATTCTGACTGTCCACTGAAAACTAAAATAATTGGTTTTGTCTTGATAAAATGGTTGCTATTCTACCAAAACCTATGGACTTTTTCAGTCAACTTAAAAAGTCACTATATATGTATTTATTTCATATCACTTCACTTATATGCCTTAACCGAACTATATTGTATAATACACCACCATAATTAAACAATATAACTGATAGTAATATAAGATTATAAAAATGAAATAAAAACACAACGTCACTGACGTAATTTTGCGCAAAAAATCACTTTTGAAAAAAAGTTTTTTCTTTGATGGCAATTAGTTATAACTATCATGCCAATTTCAAGTAAAATACAATAATATCAAATCTTTTGAAATGTAACTATTCAGCTTGTCACGTTACATCTTGATAAAATGGTGACTGTTCTACCAAAACTTCCTATGGACTTTTTCAATCAATTTAAAAATTACGATACACGCATTTATTTCATATCACTACACTTATACACCTTAATCGAACTATATTGTATAATACGCCACAATATTTTAACAATATAACTGATAATAATATAAGATTATGAAAATGAAATAGAAACACAACGTCACTGATGTAAGTTGGCGGGAAAAGTCATTGGATAAACTATTTGACAACTAACAATTGAGAAACAAGAAAAAACAAAACTTTAAACGTTCTAAGCTGCCAACTTCATGTAGGCGCTCTATGCTGCTAGCCTCATTTCGAACAATTATATCATATTAATGACGAACATTATAATGATCTTCAACCAACTGCAACTGATTAAATAACAAACGAACAAATATATACTAAAGAAGATTGGAAAACGCCAACCACGAGTTTCATACTAAAACAAGAAGTCAGCAGCCAACGCGTCGGAACACTTCACACAGTCAGGAGCGTAAGCGTTCAAGTAAAGCATCCAAGTGTGGAGTCAAATACGTTCCACGCACGTCTAACTTCACATGCAGATATTCGTGTTACAAGTGACGAACTTAAAGCGATCAATAATGATATTACCCCTTGGCGGAGGAGTGACTTTGGGAGGACGTAGTTTCACGCGGCAGAGTCAGAGACGACAATAGATATTTTTTACGGAATAGGGAAGTAAACGAGAAAGCGTATCACCTAAAAAAAAACAAGCTTATACATACCTAAAAGGCCGGCAACGCTTCCGCGACTCCTGCGGTGTCGCGGTTGCCCGTGGGCGGCGATTGCTTTCCATCAGGCGACACGCTTGCTCGTTTGCCCTCCTATCCCATAAAAAAAACCTGAAGGAAAGCAATAAACGCCGGCCATAGACATTTGCAATTTATTGTAGTCTGTACGACACTCGACCACTGTAACGATCTTGGCCAAAAAAGTCATCCTTCTCAAAGAGAGAGAAGAAAGAGAGAGAAGACGATGACTTTTTCGGGTAGTGTTTATTTTATTTTTTATTTTTATTATTTTTATTTTATTTATTAGCAACAAAAACAAGTTACAGTAATAAAGAATACGATATTATATAAACTCAACAACGCCCGGACTACAAACTCTTTAAATTTGCGCACAGCATGGCCAAATTTTGACAATGGAGTTACTTATGTAATAATAAAATATTATAAAAATGAACAGATAAAATTAAATTCCATAAAAAAAATAAGAAATATACAAAAAAAAAGAAGAATAATAATAATTTTATGATCTATCGGCTGTCGAAGATATGTGTTACGAAAGAGACGACGCAAGTCAACTTACGGAAGAATACTTATTATATAATATATTCACTAGACTCCGATAAAAGTCTTACTGTACTAAGAGCATCTTTATCATGGCCCCCGAAATACCTTAGCTAACCTACCCATTTGTATATACTAAAACATTTTCGACTCTTTCGTAATAGTATTTTTTTTTTGCGGGGGATAGGGACGCAAACGAGAAAGCGTGTCTCCTCATGGAAAACAACGCCGCTCATAGACAATTACAATACAATATGCACCGAGCATCAAACAACACTTTAAAACACTCTCCAAGAAACATTTTGAGAGATCCGAATCCCATCCGAATCCACTGGTGGTACAATCGGTAAAATATTCAACCGATTTAAACGCGCGCCCGAAAAGACGACGCCCGTGTAACGTGTTACACGATCCGGACCACGAAACAGCGTAATTCGCATTCACCCACGACACCAACACTCTATCATATCACACCCTCTCTCTAGCCGAGCACATAGAGTAGGGAACACTTCTACACCGGCCGCTTACACGAGATTCTCTCACGTACCCGGTCAGTTCTCACCCCCTAAACCTTAGGGTCTATGGGACTAATAGGGACTATAGTTACTTAAGTTCAATCCTCCCCTACATGTTTAACGTAGAATCATGACGAATTTAAAATCAGCACACACACATATGTGAACCTCCAACACGGCGTCAGGCCCATGGAGTCTGCGATTTGCGTAGACTCCCAATTATATTTAACTTGGCCCGCGGGCCCTGAATTCGATAAAGCTGCTAAAGCCAATAGGCTACCAGCATTAACATCTTCGAATCAAATCAGTACGAATTGCAAATACGTTGCCGGCCTTTTAAATGAAGTAGGCTTGCTTTAATAGGCAAGCTTAGTCGCAAGCGTGCGGACCGTCCCGGGATCGGGCTCCCCGGGTACTACAGTGCCTTACCTTAGCATGCGGGGCTCTGTTGGGGCTGACCTCCATCCTCCCTTACGTGGGACTCACTATGACGAATTTTAATAAACCTAATTTGTTAAAATATGTCGGCGACGTGGTTCGTCACCCATCACATCCTGATTCCCACGAGGGCGAGAAGTTAGTCGCTTCTCGCCCTCGGAGAGCCGTTCCGCTACGACGAATTTGAGAGGAATGATGGATAAAAAGATGGATGAGTGTGAAGAGAGCAAGGAAGGTGTGCCGGGATCGAAGTGGATGGAGATCTATGGTCTCTGCCTAACTCTGTAGGAGACAGGCGTGACGATATGTACGTGTGTTGTTTTAATTGTTAATAATTTTTAATAAATTTGTATTTATGTAAAATTTTAATACACGCCTATTTTAAAATAAAGTTGTTATTAATTATCTGTGACAAATTAACAGCAAAGGTCTTAAATGCATAGCTGTTTGGAAACTTTCCGTTTAATTCCTTATATTTATATATTGTTGAAATCGCTAGCGCTTGTGACTCAACTACAGTAAACGTAACTGGGAATTCATATTGAAACGATGTGAGTCGTGGTAGAAGATACGTAAGACGGGGTGGAAAATAGAAATATCAGCACAGAAGCTAAGTTATAAAAGGCGTTAGGAGTGTACTTACTTAATTGAATTGCTTAAGCTTTAGTTTGGACACTGAGAGACCGTCTTCAAGCTGAACATCGCTCAGAGACCTACGCTCATAATTTCTTTTATTTTGTGGGATAGGAAGGCAAATGGGCAGGCGTGTCACCTGATGAAAAGCAATCAACGCCGCCCATACACATTTGCAGTGCCATAGGCAGTGCGGAGGCTGTGCCGACCTTTAAGGAAAGTGTCATTATGGTGGTGGGAGGGGAGGGGGAGTGGAGGAGGAGTGGAACTCAGCCGCTCACCGTACGAAGCGCGATAGCTAGGCTACCACTCAGACGCCGATTTTCTGCGGTAGTGTGGTCCTACCCCGGGCGAGCCGGCCCATTCGAGCTACAGACAAATAATATGCCATTCTTGACAAAGTATTCGTCTGCAGCGTGGCTCTACCACTATCAAAACATTCTTGTGACAATAAACAAATTCACTTCCCCGCGTGTCCCGTGTGCCATGTTAATATAAAAGGCTGACGGTGCAGTATTCGCGAGGGTTATACGTTCGAATCGTGACGCCTGTCCTCACATAATACATTTTCTCCTTGAACGCATCGAGCTGCGAGAAAAATGATTATACCTCTTTACATACAACTTTTCACATACGTTTCATCTGGTGAATTTTTTTAATAGTTCATTATTTTTATATATTCACGCCTATCCCCCGCAGGGGTTGGCAGAGACCACAGAGCTCCATCCGCTACCATTCATGGCAGCGAAACGGCTAGCCATTGCTCGCTTCTCGCCCTCGTGAGAATCAGGACGTGACGGGTGGCGAACCACATCGCTGTCATTTTTAACAAATTAGGTATATTAAATTCGTGATAGTGAATCTCACGAGCCGCAAGGGAGGATGGAGGTCAGCCCCAGCAGAGCCCTGCATGGTGAGATAAGGCACCATAGTACCCGGGGGAGCCCGATCCCGGGATGGTCGGCACGCTTGCGACTTAGCTCGCCCTTAGCCACGCATCCATTTGCACGGCAGACCGTGGATTGGCGGAGAGGAAGGGATAGGATAGAGAAGAAAGGAAAGGGCAGGAACGGAATTGCGGATTAGGGGGGATTACCAGACTAGGAATAAATATTTATTAATCCATATATATATTTATTCCAATGCGGGAATCGAACCTGTGACCATTGACTCCGTGGGCGGAGGGCTCGGCCACTGAGCCAATCGGTCGTCTTAATATTTATATATTATTATATAAAAATGTGTCATAAATATTTTTTTTTCCATTTCTATTCTATTTTTATACACATATACATATCTATATGTCTATTACGTATGTCTATGTATTTGTTTTTGTAGCTACTACATAATAATCTTTTTTCATCAACCCAAAGATTGACTGGCAGAGAATGCGCTCCGGAATTTAGCCGCCTTTGTACTAGAATTCATACATAAATAATAAATAAACTAAAATACAACTATTAAAATGT
Organism: Baronia brevicornis; assembly: GCA_031353405.1. NCBI lineage: Eukaryota > Metazoa > Arthropoda > Insecta > Lepidoptera > Papilionidae > Baronia > Baronia brevicornis. Next base: position 8,145 of record JASFAT010000282.1, on the reverse strand, counting down.
CTTTTCCCGCCAATTTACATCAATGGCGTTGTGTTTTTATTTAATTTTCATACTCTTATTATCAGTTATATTGTTTAATTTTGGCGTGTTATCCAATATATTTCTATTAAGGCGTATAAGTGAAGTGATATGAAATAAATGCGTGTATCGTAACTTTTTAAGTTGACTGAACAAGTTCATAGAAGGTTTTGGTAAAATGGCCACCATTTTATCAAAACGTAACGTAATAAGCTGACTTGTAACATTTCGAGAGATTGGATATTATTGTATTTTACTTGACACTGGCATAATAGCTCATAAAGCCATCAAAGAAAAGAAAAAAAAATAAAGCACACAACCCGAGTAAAAAATGTTAATGCGCGGATACAAAAAAAAAATCTAATCTAATTAAAGTTCTCCCTTAGAATCGCTCATTGTAGTTCAAACTTTGTAAGCGAACGAGAAAGTTTAAAATTTGTCGTTCGACATTGAAATTCTTCGCGTCGACAAGATCGCGGGCGAATTAACGAAGATGAGTTCGTCCAAGTTGAAAATTGTATGACAGATACCCTAACTTCAAGCCTAGGGTGGCCAATGACGTGTTTCTCCGACAAGTCAAGCAAAAACGTGAATTTTTGCAGACCGCCAAAGGTGGAAAAGTTGCCTACCTGGGTCATATCATGGGACATGACAGGTACAAATTGCTGCAACTGATCATGATTGGAAAAATCGCGGGCAAAAGACAAGTTCAAAAACGAAAGTCTTGGCTACGTAATATCAGGAAGTGGACCGAGATAGCGAGTGCTCCAGAACTGCTGCACCTCGCGAAGGAGGAGGAGAGTTGTGCTGAATTGGCTGCCAACCTTCGCAAGTCGGAGAGGCACTCTTAGAAGAAAGAAGCCCTAGGCTGTATTTACATACGATGCCAAAATATGGACATTGACAAACTAACTACATACCCGTCAAATTTAATATTAAAAACAAAAAAACCAAATAATATACGCTGACCTTGTTTTTATGGGATAGGAAGGCAAACGAGCAGGCGTGTCACCTGATGGAAAGCAATCAACACCGCCCATAGACATCCGCATTGCCATAGGCAGCACGCAAACGTTGGCGACCTTTGAGGAAAGGTCATTATGAGAGGACGGGGTAGGTTGGGCCTCCGAAACTCAAAGGCTCATCGTACGAAGGGCGGTAGCTAAACTACCACTTAGATATATGGACAGTCAAAAGTTTTACTTAGCTAAGATCCGTGACAAGCAAAACAATAACAGAAAATTAATAATGTGTGTTTTTCCGTTGGGTTTAGTGAATTTATTTGGAACTTAAACCAAAAACTTACCGAAAATCGGCTATCAATTCTCCACCCACCAATCACTTTACACAACACCAAACACACATTATCACTTTTCCATCTTGTAAACGGCACGTGTTTCGCGCCAACATGAGGCATCTTGAAAATAAATCCACTTAACCCAACGGAAAAACACACATTATTTTTTTTTGTTATTGTTTTGCTTGTCGCGGATCTTAGCTAAGTAAAACTTTTGACTGTCCATATAGTGACGGATTTCCGCAAAGTAACGCCTGACTCCATTAATGATACCACTTAGATGCCGGTTTTCTGTGGGAATATGGTACTTCCATGATACGGACAAATAATATGCCATTAATTGCAAAGTATTCGTCTGCAGCGTGGCTCCACCACTCTGAAATTAATACCGGTAATATTATAACTTAATACCGGGCTTTTAAATATAAAGACAGCAGAATCTTACCGGTTGACTATGGAAATTCTATCTCCAAATGAACGTAATATTGCTTCTTCTGTCCGACATTAAATAAATGTAAACTTTGCGGAGGAAATTTAAATATATTTAAATAAAATGTAAAAATCCACGTGTACAAAGGAAAGAGAATTTTGTTTTACAAAGAAAGGGAAGTTGTTTTAAAGCCCAAAGTCGAATCCTACTAATATTATAAATGCGAAAGTTGTGAGTATGCTTGTATGTTTGTTACTCTTCCCCGAAAAACTACAAGATGGATTTGGAAGACACTTTACAGTAATATAGGTTATACACCGGAATAACATATAGGCTACAATTTGTAATGATTTTATGTAATTTTGGTCGTAATATAACGATATATATCAATTAAGTCGGAAAAAAAATCTGGCCTCTAAGAGCTATCTTGGCGTACGCTGCCTAAACCATTGGAGTTACACAAAGATAATGTACCGTAGGATTGTTTGTCTTAACTAGTTCTAATAAAAGTCCGCGATAGCATATATCTATCGACCTTTTAAGTGGAAGCCACTATGACCAAAATTGTGAACCATAAATCAAGTACAAAAAAATATATATTTATTTAATATGATCAGTCACGAAACTTAATGTGTCAGATCTAATTCCACGCGAACGAAGCCGCGGGCAAAAGTTAGTCCGTAATATAAATTAAACATCGGTGTACAGTAGCGATTAAATTTGGACTAATAATAAGTTTATTTTCCAAAACATATATACTACTTATTCAAGCAAACCATATCGTGTGTTAGTAGGGCCATCTATCGCTACTAACTGTAAATACATTAGAGAATTTAATACGACTTTAGTAATTATATACCTGTATACGGGTGTCTGATGTTAGAATTTAATACATATCTTCACGCCTGTTTCCCGAAAGAGTAGACAGATAACCACAGATCTCCATCCGCTACGATCCCGGCACACCTACCTTGCTTCCTCCGCACTCATCCATCTTTTCATCCATCCCTCCCCTCACACTTATCGAAGCGAAACAGCTCTCCGTTAGTCGTTTCTCGCCCTCGTAGGAACCAGGAGTTGACGGGTGGCGAATTATGTCGCCATCATTTTTTAACATATTAGGTTGATTAAAATTCGTCATAGTGAATCCCTAGAGCCGCAAGGGAGGATGGAGGTCAGCATCAGCCGAGCCCCGCATGCTAAGGTAAGGCACTATAAAACCCGGGGGAGCCCGAACCCTGGAAGGTCAGCACGTTTGCGATTAAGCTCTAACTAACCACGCACGCATTGGCATGGCAGACCGTGGAGAAAGGAAAGATAGATTTAGACAGGATGATAGGGATATGATACTACCGCAACGGAAGACAAGGAGTGATACGGTAGTAGCTCAGCAGGCCTGGGTCGCGTACCCGTGTACCAATACCATAACTACCAAACGAAGGCTAGGCAAAGATACTCCCTGACATACATTACAATACTCTCTCCCACATACTACACGTGATAGCGTCTCACTAGATGTATTTAAGAGAAGAATTAAAGAACATTTCCTTTCCGTATAATATATTTATATATGTATATATTTATGTGTATATTATATATATGTATCCTCTTATTTATATGGTATTATATTATATATTATTAGTATTTATATGTTTATATATCTATGGTTTTATATACTATGTATTGTTATGTATATTATTATTATATTTTGTTGTTTGTACACTTATTTCTATCCTCACAGCTTATCTTATCTCTCTTTCACTCCTGGGTTTGCTGGAAGAAATCTCAATTTTGAGTCAAGCTCGCCCTTGTACATCTACTTTCCTTTTAATTCTTATATGTCGTGTTTTGTGTACAATAAAGTATTAAAAAAAATACACCGATTGACGATAAACATGTATTTAATTAAATGTTTGACAGTCAAATGTAAGAGACGCTCGAGGTATATACCTACATACATATATTCAACAAAAAGCGTATTACCCGCAAAACAGGCGAAATTAAAACTTTAAATCACATCGCGTTCCATTTGGAATTCACACTCGTTTGTTGTACTTAGGGGTCGGAAGACGTCTTCGTCTCGTTTGACTTTCGCTTCAGCGGGAGGGATTTCTCATAAATTTAAAAGTTAAATAAGTCTTTATACCATAGACAAAATGGTGTATTTATATCTGATATGAATTATATTTAAATTGTGGTAGAGCCACGCTGCAGACGAATACTTTGTCAAGGATGGCATAATACTTGTCTGTAGCAAGAATGGGCCGGGGAGGGAGGGGAGGGGAGAGGAGGGGTGGGGAGAGGGGGAAAGAGATAGGGGAGGTGGGGGAGGCTGGGGGAGAGTGTTGGGCCTCCGGAACTCAACCTCACCGTGCGAAGTACGGTAGCTTAACTACCGTACTCAGACGCCGGTTTTCTGCGGGAGTGTGGCACTTCTCCGTGCGAGCCGGCCCATTCATGCTACAGACAAATAATATGCCATTCTTGACAAAGTATTCGTCTACAGCGTGGCTCTACCACTTTAAAAATTCCGAGCACAATCCTCTCCATAGCACTCGACCTGACACCGTAGAGTACAAAGACAAAAAATCGAATCGGAAATAATAGTCTTAGTAGTAAAGGAAGTCCACTTCCTTTAGTAAGTAGACAATATTATTTCTCGCTTTTTGTTTGCATTTGGCGGATCTTAGTTAAATAAATTCCGATAGTCCAGTATCGTTTTCAAAAACATACGATGAATTCAATAATTCTTTAGGTGTTCTCGCTTATATAAGTTCAACTATCTGATAAAATATGAAATATCTGATATGTTTTTGATTTCTTTTTATATGTGATCTTAATGGAGAGATAAGGTTATTTAGAAACTTTAAACATATCAACATAGCGCATTTGGAATTTAAAGAGCAACAACCCTAATGTCATGGAGTATATAATTATATTCCTTAAGGGGTTATATTATTAAAAAATACAATGAAACACGAGCTTGTAATTTGATTTTTAAGTCAACTCTAATTTGACATTCTTATAATGCACTCTATGAGCCTCTTTATTGATGAACCTCATTTACACCTCTTTATTGGCTAAAGATAAACTTAGATTTGTTTATATATTTAAGGTCGTTGTTTACAAAGGATGGAAAATGTGTAGGTGAAGTTGAAAGGCGAGTGAAAGCTGGTAATCAGGTTAATGGAGCCCTGCACTCCTTTATGAAAAATCAGAATGTGACTTTTCGGTTGTCTTCCGTAGAGTCTACTATACCTGAAGATGCCTCGTGTTAGGGCGAAACACGTGTCGTTTACAAGATGGAAAAGTGATAATGTGTGTTTGGTGTTGTGTATAGTGGTTGGTGGGTGGAGAATTGATGGCCGATTTTCGGTAAGTTTTTGGTTTAAGTTCCAAATAAATCCACTTAACCCAACGGAAAAACACACATTATTAATTTTCTGTTATTGTTTTGCTTGTCGCGGATCTTAGCTAAGTAAAACTTTGGACTGTCCGTATAGTGATGGATTTCCGCAAAGTAACGCCTGACTCCATTAATAAAATCAGAATGTGTCTAAAATGGCCCGACTGGCGGTTCATCAGGGAGGGCTTGTTCCGATTTTAATATACGATAGTGAAAATTGGGTTTGGCAGAAGAGTCATGAAAGCAGACTGAATGCGGTGGAAATGAGAGCATTAAGAAGTATGTGTGGTGTAAGTTTGAATGATAGAATAAGAAATGAAGATATTAGAGAGACATGTGGAGTAAAAGAAGGTGTTGTGACAAAACTTGAGAAAGGGATGCTTAGACGATTTGGGCACATAGAGAAGATGGATGAAAGGCAAAAGAAATTTACCTTGCGAATGTGGTTGGACGGGTCGATAGGGAAAGACCACGGAAAGCATACAACGAACAAATTGCTGAAGTTTTTAAGAAAGGCCAGGTCAAGAGTACCCTTAACCGGCGGGCTTGCATGAGGAGAATAATGAGTGTGGAGGAAGCAAGGGAAGTATGCCGAGATCGGAGCAGATGGAGATCTGTGGTCTCTGGATACCCCTACGGGAGACAGGCGTGACGATATGTATGCATGTACAAACCTAGATGTGAAACAGAAACTTTATTTCGTTGTCGATCGCAATGTGTTAGCATTTCAGGAGTTGATATTCATTAGTATTCACTGAACGCAACACAGATTTCAATTATTAATAAATATACCAATTGCGAATTTGAACTAATAGATAAATTTTAAATTATATGTACTCAGTGTTCTGCAAAGTTTGCAAGCGCACGAACTGTTTGACTTTTTCGCTACATAGTTTCATATTTGAATTGAATTCAGCTACAGTTAGTTGAAATTGAATTCTATGTTGAACTTTAGAATTAAATATATTGTTATGGTGTTGGAAAAATGAAGTGAAGTGTTCAATGACCTCATTGAAAATGAGGGTTTTTTTTATATGGGATAGGAAGGCAAACGAGCAGGCGTGTCACCTGATGGAAAGCAACCAACGCCGCCTATAGACATCCGCAGCGCCATAGGCAGTGCGGAAACGTTGCCAACCTTTAGGGAAAGTGTCATTATGGGAGTGGGACGGGGAGGGGAGGGGGAGGGGAGGGTGGGGGAGGGGAGTGGAGGAGAGGGGAGGGGAGGGGGAAGGGGAGGGTGTTGGGTCTACATTCGTCTACAGCGTGGCTCTACCACTAAGAAAATTGTATGTGTGTGTATGTATGTAAAATAATGACTGTACGACTATTTAGAACCTCTATAATTAATATATAAAATAAAATAAATAAATCTATAAATTCAACAAATACAAATATTAAAACATATAAACTGATATGATTAAGAAGTCGGTACAAACATTTCACATCGGAACTTTTTAATAGTTCAAAAGCTCCCTTCCACAAACTTCAATGAGCGAAGTTCAAACTTCGACAACCCCAGACAAGGAGGGAAAAGAAATCCAATGTCTTCGTGCGCCGTATCTGAGTCAAGTTTTCCCAACAAATGAGTTTCATAACTTATAATTTGGAATACTTCAAAACTTTTTGAATTAGCGATGTTTGGGGGGATTTAACATCGCGTATGCATACTGCATACGCGATGTTAAATCCGATAATATATATATATATTAGGTGTACAAATAAGTTTCCGCGGTTTTTTATAAAAAATTAGGAATTTATTGTAAAGGAAAAGTACATTACGTTTTATTCAAAGTATTTTCCATCATTTGCCACTACTTTTCCCCATCTTTCTGGCAACATTCGGATACCCCGTCGAAAAAACTCTTCATCTTTTGACGCTATCCACAAATCTACCCAATTTTTGGTGTCTTCATATGATGTGAAGCGCTGCTCAGACAGACCATGTGCCATCGACCGGAACAGGTGATAATCAGAAGGGGCTAAGTCTGGTGAATACGGCGGGTGGGGTAAAACTTCCCAGTTGAGTGTTTCCAAGTATGTTTTTACCGGCGCCGCAACATGTGGACGAGCATTATCGTGTAAAAGAATAATTTTGTCGTGTCTGGAGTAGTAATGGGCGCGTTTTTCCTTAAGTGCCCGACTCAATCTCATCAATTGTGTTCGGTAGAGAGCTCCAGTAATGGTTTCGCTTGGTTTCAGCAATTCATAATACACGACACCAAGCTGATCCCACCAAATACACAGCATGAGTTTTTTTCCATGAATATTCGGCTTAGCTGTCGATGTTGATGGTTCGCCGGGCTTAACCCATGACTTTCTCTTCTTTGGATTATCGTAGTGAATCCATTTTTCGTCACCAGTGACTATACGATGCAAAAAACTCTTTTTTTTATTCCTGGCAAGCAGCATTTCACTCATGCATAATCGGCGTTCAACGTCTCTCGGCTTTAGTTCATATGGAACCCAATTTCCTTGTTTTTGAATCATTCCTAACGATTTTAAACGATGTGAAATTGCTTGTTGAGTCACTTGTAGAGTAAGTGCAAGTTCTTTTTGCGTTTGGGACGAATCTTCCTCCAATAGTACTTCTAATTCCATGTCTTCGTACACTTTCGGCCTTCCACTGCGTTCTTTGTCTTTAACGTCAAACTCACCGTTCTTAAACTTTTGAAACCATTCCTGACAACTTCTCTCACTTAAAGCAGCTTCACCATATGCTTCTAGAAGCAATCGATGCGCCTCAGCTGCAGATTTTTTCACATTAAAGAAGTAAATCAAAAGTTCCCGCAAATGATGCTTATTCGGAATAAAACTTGACATTTTTGCACGAAAAAAATTACGTGATGCTGATACGGAATCACTAGTACTTTAAGGTTATGGTGTTGCCAGATGACTAAACTTGGGATATTACGTTTTACATCTGACAATTTCTCCATAACCTTCTGGTGGGGCCATCTTTTGACAAACCGCGGAAACATTTGTACACCTAAT